>JBBPCX010006251.1:0-7500 GCA_037974365.1 Hydrocynus forskahlii
AGAGAACCACGGGGGGGGAAGAGAGACAGAGAGAGAAAGAAAGAGAGAGAAAGACAACCACAGAGGGGGGGGCAAAGAGAGACAGAGAGAGACAGAGAGAGAGAAAGAGAACCACGGGGGGGAAGAGAGACAGAGAGAGAAAGAAAGAGAGAGAAGGAGAACCACAGAGAGAGAGAAAGCGGGAGAGAGAGAGACAGAGAGAGACAGAGAGAGAGAGAAAGAGAAAGAGTATGTAAAGAGAAATGTATATTGTATTTAACTGACTCATATAAAACAAACCCCAAACCTGACCTGAGTCCAATAATGTACGTGAAAATCGACTCAAACCTTTCCCCAGAATCTGATATTTTGACAGGTATGTATGTATGTAAGTATTTATTTATTTATTCATTTATTCCAACTCTAATGTGGAATTAGTTCTAAAGTAGATGATATGATAGCTATGAAGCTATCGGAAAAATAAGAATTTTGACACTTAAAGTGTAAAAATATGTCCCATTTAAAGTCCTTAAACATACATTTGTACTTTAATCCAGGTAGAAATTCTACCTCTCTTGTTTGCCTTCTGTTTGATTTAAATTAAAATAAAGACTCTAATATTTTTATCTGTACTGTCAGCAAAGGCCAGGATTTGTGTACTTTGTCCACATATAAAGAGAGAATGTCCCTCCTTTGCAGTAGCATTGTCTTTTCTGCTTCTGATTCGTTTTTGGAGCAACACCTCCTCCTGAGTTTACTTCCTTTCGGCCTGTGGGGGGCAAATGTGTCTTTTGTGGTGGAGAGGAGCACAAGGATAGGCTACCAGCATTCCCCGCATATCCCTTTCTGGTATTTGGCAGCGCCAGCAAAGGATTTCCCCCAACGGTCCGAAGGAAAAAAACAGGATTTATCACCATACAAAATACAGCATTGTTGTCATGATCATGCTCCACAGAGCAAAGCTGAAGGAAGTGGGTAAAGCGGGGGTTACAATCAGTGTCTGGTCATTTGTCACTGTGTCTGGAAGCTGAGGTAACGAGATGATGTGCCCTGTAACAATCAAGGGTCAAGAACAACTCTTATCAGGTCATGGGCGGACAAGAATCTGAGGTTTGGTTCTCAGAGTGGACACCTCTGGAGTTTTTATTTTCAAATTAGGTCCTGGGTGGAAGATGCCAAGAACCAGTAGGTGATCTAAGGGGGGAAGAGGGAAGGATGCCATTCCCCTTGTTTGCAAAATGTCCAAACTGCATCCCCCTTGTTAATCTGCTATTACATCATGTGGGTGTTGGTTGGTGGTGTGGGAGCAGGGGGTGCTCCCATTGGACCATCCCTTCAGTTAAAAAATAAATTGCCTACTGCCAAGAACAATTTGTCTCTGTCACTGAAAGACCTCTATTGGAGAAATTAGAGCAAATTTTCATACAAAAGAGCCCTAAACAGAGGGATGAATCATAGTTGATGGGATGAATCACAGTTGTGTGGGGAGAGGGGTGACACTATTAGTAATACTCCTAGTACAAACGTCCCATTTAGCTTCTTTTCAGACATATTGAGAAAGACATTTATTTGAAACGTCGGTTTGTTTAGACTGGTTCATGTCACCTGCACTCAAAGAACAGCTTTGATGCATCTCAGACTTTTCACATGAACCCATGGGAGGTCGGACATGACATCATTACCATCTGTGTAACAAACAAGCTCAATTGTGAAAAACCAGACTTCAGGTCAACAAATGGTTTGCTCATAAAGCAAGAGTGCCAGACTAGGATCCGATTCTTCTGTCCTGGATCTCAGGACTAGATCCTGTAACACAATTACTTCTCCCACATAAAACCCAAGACTTTGCCAGACTTTGAGCTTTGCATCATTCACACATGTAGTTTCTGAACTGATGTTACTGTATTTCCGAGTAATGTATTGGCTTCTCATTCACGGGCTCTCCTGTTAATTATCCAGGTACTATATTAAGTCTCAAGACTGACTCTGGCTTACAAACACACTTATCCCCTTCCTATTTAATTACCATTAAATAACTGGGTAAAAGAGCACATGTGAAAGGGTTTGCAGTCTGAAAAGTTTCATTGACACAGGTCCTGAACTAATCTGGGGGGCCCAACCACACACTTTCCGAGGCTTATGACACACTCTGACCTCTCGTCATGAGAAAGACATGCTAGAGAACTTTCATATGACCAATAAACACCGACGAACTCTAGAATCAAACAATGTCAACGAATAGTCACAGTAACACATCTGAGCAGGGACAAACTACCCACTGTAATTCTACATGGTGGATTGTGAAAAGAAAAATATAAAAGGAAAGAGAAGTCAGAGAAGTACCAGCTGCCTCTGCAGAATGTAGCACTAATGGTAGTCGAATGGTGTTTGTGTGTGTTGAGGGAGTCTGTGGAGGTTGATGCTTAGGGCCCCAAAATTCAGTAATATATCCGTTACATGTATGGGTAAAATAAAAAGTGGCTAGTTATGTCAGTGATTGTATGTCAACAAGATTTACCTTATCTGGAAGTAAGGGGACACCAAAATTCAATAATTAAGAGGTCCCAATACTTTTGTCCATATAGTGTATTCAGTAAAATGGACTAGCTAAATAGTTCAACTTAAACATACCAAAAAGTATTAACAATAAAAGATGCAGGTTCAGTATCTCTCCACCATCTCCTCAACCCAGTGCTCCAACAGCAACGTCCCCAGGAGAGCGTATCTGACCTCAGGCTTATCAGCTAGAGGGGGTTTTTGTTGGAAAGTGTCCTAAACTGGGAAAAATCTCAGGAGAGGTCCAGACATTGTTTGATTAAAAAAACCCGCATTGTCCCTCCCTCTCACTTTCCCTCTTCCTTCCGTACAAACTAACAGTAAAAGCGCCTGTGCAGACGCCACCTGAAGAAACAGAGAAGGCCTCAGGAAAAGGGAGCTGTTGAAGCGGCAGGACAATGGTAAAGAATTCGACAAAAATCTGGCAAATGTAATCTATCACTTTCACACTCTAAAATAAAACTGATTTTGTAAATGAGAGGTGCAAGTGGGAAAACTTTCAAAAATCCAACACATTTTTAAGCCTCCTGACCACTGTGGCAGGCTAAACGGGGCGACTCCATCACATACACAATTTTTATTACTATCATGTTGGTTTAATGTTCAGAGATTGTCAGGTCTTTTCACACTGAGACAATGTTACTGATGGCAAAAGAAGATGCAGTTTCAACTCTGTGAAGTTTTGACTGGATTTGATTAAAGACTGTTAATAAAAACAAACAAAAACAATGTATCACTTTGTATCACTAAAAAAAATGTATCACTAAAAAAATGTATCACTAAGACACAGCTGAATTTCCAACTGGGAGGGCTCTGCTTGAACTTGGAGCTCCAGATGTTAAAAGAAGTAAACAACTCTTGAACATTAGAAATTTGGATGTGAAGGAAAAGGCAGCAGTAGTGTTTAGTTGCACATTTGGGTTTTTACTTCCCACCGTTTGTTAGGACTGCATTCATGACAGTGTAGCTCTGACTGGTCAACCTGATTTACCCTACAACTCAGGAAAAGGATCTGGCTGCAGTTAACATTTTTTTTAATGTTTCAAACTCAGTGTGAAAGACGGCATTGATATGTATGTTTGTTTAAAAAAAAAATTCACATTTGCCTTTGAGAAACTTTTCTACTCACCCAGAGGAAGCGAGGCTAATAACAATCTCTTGGACTCTCAATCAAGAACAGCTGTGGCCACGCCAATGAATAAACTAATGATAATGGAGCCTAAGCTCAGACAGATGTGGCATTCAGAAGCCAGGGACCCTTCTGGTTTAATAGTGCAGGTGGTTTATTAATAATAATAATGATAATAATACTAACAATAATACATTTTATTTATAAGCGCCTTTCACGACTCTCAAGGTCACTTTACAGAAGTTATCCAGAAATAAAAGTTAAAGAATAGATACATTAAATTAAGAAGAGTTTATAATCCTTTTTAAGAGTAAATTATATTACAAAGAAATGTTTTAAGTCCTTTCTTTTAAAAGCAGACAGTAGATTTTGTTCTCCTCAGATGTTCAGGGAGGGTGTTCCACATTGGGGACCTTAAGCACAGTTAATATACAATTAATATACAATTTGAAGTTAAAGCCTTAAAATGACAGAATTGTTATTATTGGCATGATTGTGTTTATTACTACTTATTAAAAGAGGCTGATCTAAACCAGCAGCCATAAGTGTGAAAGTAAGCAGGATTTTAACTGTGAATTCAACTTTTTTCCTAAATAAAAACGTTCATTTGGTGATGTAGTTTTACTTGTATGTGTTGTTTGAGGAAAAGACTTTCTTTTTTGATAACAGTCCCTTATTGGGGCAGCTGGTGTTCTGGTGGTTAGGGAGTTGCCCCTGTGATCAGAAGGTTATGGGTTCAAATCCCAAAACTGCTCGTGGCACCACTGAGGCACCTTTGAGCAAGGTACCGTCCCCACACACTTCTCCCCGGGCACCCCACGTTGGTGGCAGCCCCCTGCTTCACTTGCTGTGGTGTGGTGTGTTCATCTGTGACTATAAGGGGCTGCTTTACTTAATAACAACTGACCATCAGGCCTCCAGAAGCAAGGAGAAGAGCCACTAAGGGGAAACACATGAAAAATCAATTAATCATCCACTACTGCTGTGAGACATTTAGACTCTTGGAAAAAATATCGTGTTTATTTGACCCAGGTCAGTATTGCTCCCATATTTTTGGCCTATTCGCTGGAGTTACCAATCTTATTCCCGAAGGGTCAGTGCAGCTGTATGTTTTCATTTCTGTCAAGTAGAAGCACACCTGATTCCACTTGTTTAATCAGCTGGTCTCAATTCTCAAACAACTCATTAGTTATGTGAGGTCGGTGCCTGTTTGGTTGGTATAAAGGCCTGCACTCACACCACAGTGACCCCTTCTTTCTAGTGTCTATATATTTGCTGTGGTGATGAAACCATTGGCCTTTGACCCCTGCCAAAATGCTTGTTGATGAACAGCTGAGACTGTTTAAGAAACCATCTCGCCATGATTGCAGTGTAATGTCAGCAGTTTAAAGGCTTGGAGAT
Source organism: Hydrocynus forskahlii (assembly GCA_037974365.1). Taxonomy (NCBI): domain Eukaryota; kingdom Metazoa; phylum Chordata; class Actinopteri; order Characiformes; family Alestidae; genus Hydrocynus; species Hydrocynus forskahlii. Next base: position 5,066 of record JBBPCX010006251.1, read on the forward strand.
GTCAAATATGCTGCAGCTTTTTATTAGGAATCTTCCTTCTAGCAGCTCCCACGGAAAGAAAAAAAAAAGTGACTGCTTTAATATTATTGTCCGCCGAGACAGCAATGAGATCATATGGAAAGACAACAAAGACTTTTGCGTATGTCTCCTCCTGTGGATCAGCTCGTTCTCTTCCAGGCCAAAGACCCCGGTAATCTTGCATGTGTCTCCTCTAGAAACCTCAGTAGAGTCGCCCATGACGCTCTGATTTGCCAAGATAATAACACACTTCTTTTTGCCTAAAGCTATTTAACTTAAAGAATTGTTGGAGAATCACCATTACGTGTCCTGAGTCATCAAAGAGCAGCATTTGCAAAGAGGAATGACATGTTCCTCCGGTGTGGTCTACCAACAACTCCCCTCAGAACTATTGGCTAATGATGTTGCCCTATACGAGGTGATTTGGGGTTGAAACACAAGTCCTTTCATGATCCCCTCTTTTCAAATCTGCGCTAGATGATGATGTTGCACTGGGAATGAGGTAACACAGGGTTTTCCTGATTACCATCACATTCATTTCACAAGTGATTATGCGAACAGAGAGGCCGGTCACACTGGACAGCAGATCACCTAACAAAATGACCCCTCCGGCACTCTGCGAACACTGTAAATACACAGCGTGAACTGTTTCAGGGCAAATGGTGCCCTCTCTTTTTCTGTTGAGAAAGCATGAGTTATTAGAACCATCATGCACCTCGTGCAGTGTGTTTCACGTTTTCCTGCATTCCCACATTCTAAATATAACATGAGGACAAAACGCCCAGTTTACCATGGCCGAAACAAAGGGCTCTAGTGTGCATGTGTGTGTGTGTGTGTGTGTGTGTGTGTGAGTGTGTGTGTGCGTGGGCATGGGCATGTGGGTGCGTGTGTGCGCCTGTGTGTATGTGTCTTCAGAACAAAATGACTTTGTAATGAAACCAGTAAAGGACAAACTTAATCTACAAAGTCAGGACCAATGAAATGCTTCTGATTTTGAGAATTGCTTTTAACAGAAGCTTCATGTTTCATTTGTTTCAAACTGAAAGAGTAAAGCCGTTTCTTTTTGGTTGATATGGTTAAGATTAGGGTTCGGTTCAGGGATAAGATTAGAAAATTCCTGTTTTATAAACATAGTTTATATTATCGCTGGGACAAACTCCAAAATAGGGAATTTGCAGGAGACTGAAAATTGCCTACAATGGAAGTGAATGTGATTTCCATGTAATTTTTGGATCATTTCTATTGGTCCATTAGAAATGGATGGCAAAAATGGATGTACAAGCTTTCGTCAAGGCAGCACCATGTACATATGAATATGGCTGAATATGGAACACACTGTCCTAACAGGATGCGTATTTCAATATCACACATCAAATGGAATATATTCAGAATAAATTTATATTACACCTTAGCTGCTTCGCTCAGTTCACACTGTTCCTGGTTATAGTGCTCTTCTGGTAATATGAGTACGCTGCCAGATGCATTTGGAAGATGCTCTTATCCAAAGTGGCTTACAGTTTAATCATGCAACCCGATCTCATGACTTTTCGTGCAGCCATCACGACATAAAATCTATTCAAAAATGTGCTGTGATCATGCTTTAGGCCTTTTTTTCATGCTAGGACAATGCTTCAGTACCTTATGTATTTAAATGCACAGTGCCTAACACCACCAGTATCAGCGCCAACTGGTGACTGTTAGGGTTTGGGTTAGAGTTAGGGTTAGGGTTAGGGTTAGGATTAGGTTTAGGGTCAGGGTTAGGGACTTTCCCCATCTAATGGCTTTTCAAACTTGTTTCAACCGTTTTGCAAACAAAAACGATAAGGAATCAACTCATTATTTCTCACCTACCGTCCCTCAGTCACCAGCCAGTGCTGATACTGGTGGTGTTAGGCACTGCGCATTAAAATACATAGGGTAGTGAAGCGTTGTCCTAGCACGAAAAAAAGGCCTAAAGCGTGATGGCAGCATATTTTTGAATATCGTGATGTATATCGTGATGGCTTCACGAAAATTCATGAGACCGGGCTCAATCATGTTACAAGTGTACGGATAGATGTTACCCAAGGACTCTGACTGGTGTAATTGTGTTTGCCCAGAAGGGAAAATGAACCCACCCCTGCCATTTGGAGGGCAGGACCATTACCCACTACACTACACCAACCACTATGTGGGTCATAGAAAATTCTTTCCTATTTCACATCTGCCAAGATTGAGTCTAATATGACACTGATACTTGTCAGGACCAATACGTCTACTTCTGAGTAGAACATGTTGATTCAATCATCAAAAGAGCTCAAATTCTCAAAAGAGCTCAAAAATAACAAAAGAACATGATTTTTATAAGACAAAATAAACTGAACACGTTCTGGTTAGCATCATCTTGGAATTTTTATGCAAATGTTTCTGATGAGTTT
>JBBPCX010006281.1:0-18180 GCA_037974365.1 Hydrocynus forskahlii
CTGTGTTTCAGTCCTGGGTCGCTGGTGTCTGTGTTTCAGTCCTGGGTCGCTGGTGTCTGTGTTTCAGTCCTGGGTCGTTGGTGTCTGTGTTTCAGTCCTGGGTCGTTGGTGTCTGGTAAATGCAGGCTGCAGTAAGCCTCAGAGACACAGCTGCTCAGCCCCAGTATTAGAGAGGCCCTACACACACTGTAGTTTGAGACGCATGATTGCAGCTTAGTTACGGATTTGAGGCCTCTGTACTGTATAAACGCTGGTTTGTGTTTTTAACTTGCAGTTCTCTCTCAGGTAAAAGTCGCAAGAGGAGGAAAGGTGTGCCTGCTGCCCCGCCTCCGCTGCTCCTGGTGCAAGACCCACAGGCGGCACTGAATCGAATCCAAGAACGGGTCTCTTCTCTGCTGCTCTGTCCCAGACCACCAACTCCCCCCACCCCCAAACTGCCCCCCTCCACACTCCCCTTATGGACACACAGTGCCCCCCTCTGGCTCAAGAGTGCACTGCCCGGAGGAGGACTGGACTCAATGTGCGAGTTTTACTGTCCAGAGCTTGGAGCCTTCATACAGCCATGGGTCAGGCCAGAGGTGAGGTGCTATTTTACATTTACATGCTTACACTCACACCTTGATAGTAGCAAGTGCTCAAAGGAATCCATTCTGAAAGATCAACAGTGGGGCAGATCGGCATATTTTAATTGACTACTAATCTGTAAGAAGCTGGATAATATTCAGATCCTTCTGATTGTTTTACACCTCCATTTACACCAATAGGATATTATCAACATACCGTGGTGGAACTCCCTAAAGTAGTTGGAATTATGGAAGATGTATCTGCAGTGCCACTGTTTCACCTGCTGTAAACCTGTTTTTAATCAACTTATGCTTAAATTGTCAGCATGTAATGTGAGCAGGTTACATATAGTGTGTATGCATACAATAGAAATGACGTTATGATTTTATTGTGTGTTTTATTGTAGGATTTTTACAATTTTGACCTAGGTACAGAAACTGTAGTATCACAATATTGGATGCAAAAATAAAGGCTGATAAACGCCCAGTATTTACTAAATGAAAAGGTTTCAAATTGTTACAGCTTAATAAAGTACTGAATACAGTATCAAAGTAGTGCTGGCCTATTTAAAGGGACTATCCAACATCTCTTTATCCCTTTACAGTTATTGTGCTTTTAAGACTGGTATTTGTAAATTATTGCCCTGTATTGTGCCTCGTTAATAATGAAATTTGGATTGAAACACACACACAATAACTTCAGCATGAATTGGTGGATATTAGTGAAATGTAGTTTTGTGGCATCACAAAATGTTCAGAAATGAGAGGAAAAATATGGTTTTCAATGATATGAGTCCTTTAAATAAAGACATGAAAGTGAATTAAATATAGAATAGTGAGCACTGTTTGTGTATTATCTTGGAAATCAGCTGATAAATCTGTATGAAACGACCTGGATTGGGAAATTAATTGAGTCAAAAATTCTTGGAATGATTTAGAAGCAGTAGTAGAGACCAGAGTTATATCGGTAGTAAAGACCAGTAATAAATCAGTAGTAAAGACCAGTAATAAATCGGTAGGAAAGACCAGTAATTAAAGATCATGTTATATCCGTAATAGAGATTAATAATAGATCAGTAATGTTGACATAAGTAGTGGTATTTTTATTGTGTGCCACAATTTCACCATGTGAAATAAGATATATAATACAATAATAATAATATGTAAATGAAATGTTTTTGTAAATGACTATTGATGCAAATAAGCCCAGATTGTTTTTCTTTAAGATTTAGGGTGTTTAATCTCTCCACAGCACAAGCCATCTCTGTCCTCAGAGGTCACACCAGTGAAGCAGCGTCCTGCATCATCTTCAGAGACCTCTGCAGATCCAGAGAAGCCCAGCTCCCTGGACCAGAAGTCGTCAGCGCGTCCTTCCACTCCGGCTGGCCTGACCCCAACCAGGAGCACCCCAGGCTCGCGGGCCCTGCAGGCCCTGGTGGAGCTCGCAGAGGAGGGCATGACCCTCACCCAGTACCGACACACAGGTTAGACACACTCAGGCCTGTCAGTCTTATGCACATACAGATTTATAGCAATCAACATCTGGTCTAATGGAAAATAATTTATCATGTCATATGTCAAAGGGCTCATATCCCAGAAACTTCTCTCTTTTCATCCCTCAGAACCCCTCTGAGGTCATCTTTCTCGTTTATGCATTACTTGTTCTTTTCTAATATTTAAAGCCTTAAATAATGTGTAATATGAAATAATCTCATATCCTTTTTCAGTTAAACCTGACAAATATGATAAACAGATTATTTTTATTATTTAGATTACTACTCAAACACAGCTGACACACAAAAATCAGAAATCCCGTCACAGAATTCCCCCTTTTCACTGTAAAAACCCATAGACATACATATTGAAGCTTTTGGAAAACTTCAGCTTACACACACATTTGTATTATAATTAAAATTGTTGAAAAACATTTCAAAATCGGACTATGTACAAATGTTTACAACCACAAGTACGTTTGTCCCAGGTGGAGTTTATTAAGTTTCTCTCTGCCTGCGCAGCTTCAGAATAGTCCACAGTGCCGCTTACACGCCGCCTCACCCTCTTTCACATCACACACACACACACACACACTCTCTCTCACACACACACACACACACACACACACACATTGTTGAGATTCTCACACCATGTGTTTTTCAGCTTTTCATGCTCAGAAAACTATATTTAATTATTTTAAATATATAATTAAATATATAATAATTATTTTTAACAATCCTTGCCATTTTTAAAGTTCCAAAAACCACATTTTACATGTTTTTTTAAAAGTTTTTTTTAAAGTATCTCGTACAATCACAAAACAAAACTTCCTGTCACAGCTGAAGTCTCGGCTGTCGACACAAACACACAGAAGCTCCAAATAAGTACTTTTGTTTTGGCAGCACTGTGCTTTGGGGGGTTAAAATGAGACTAAGCAAGTAAATTTGTTTTCAAAATGGGCCTTTAAACACCCCAGTTCCTAGTCCATATATGCAAAATATTGACCTTCAGAAACAAAACTGGAGTCTCACAAAAGCACATGCACATGACCTGCCTACAGTAGTTTGGTCACATCGTAGCTCTCATGAATGTTTCAGTTGTGACCGTTTTTGAAAAATGCAGATTTGTCTAAGTTAAATGCAGATTAGCCAGTTAGGTAATTTACAAACATCAGTCATCACTGTTCTCAAAATAACCTATTTAATAGATATAGAGCGACAGCAAAAATGGTCATGAACAAATGAATTATGACTGTTTTGGGACATAAAACCATATATAAAAAATGAAAAACATAGGATTTGGGTCCTTAAAAATCCGGGCTTACATGGATTCCCTAACCAAAGAAAGGCCTGTACTAGGTTTGTCACGATACTGAAATTTCAAACTCGATACCGATACTAAGGATGGTACTTGATACTCCATACTATTTTCAATACTACAGGGGGAGAAAAAACAGTAACTTTTTAATAAATAATTTTAAGTGCTCAGGGGCCGTCACACCGGTTCTCTGCAGAGGAGAGCTGAGGGTCCCTGTAAAATTTTGCGGCGCTAGGTTTGTGTAGACAAACAAAATTCTGTTTTGTTTGTCTACTCAAAATTGTACAGCGTCTTTGGGTATTTTGAAAAACTATAAATTAAATGTATTATTATTATTATTATTATTATTATTAGCCGACTCAGAACTTAAAGGTGCACAACGCTTTTTTCCCCCGCCCTCCATAGAGAACAATAGGGGAAGGTTTTGTGCTAATAACTCCGGATCCCTGTGGGCTAGGGGGGCAAACAAGGGCTCCATGGAAAGGTCTCACAGAGATCTACCGGCATGTCAAGACCGACGTGCCGGTTCTGCGTGGAGGAGACCTTCGCCACCGGCCACGTTCGATAGGTCTGGGGGAGCTGAGGGTCGGTGTAAAATTTCGTGGCACTAGGTTGTTTCCCGGCCGAGCTGCATTTAAAGGTGCGTGCCCCTTTTTTTTCCTCCACAGAGAGCCAAAGCCCCAAAGCTCCCCCAAAGCTCCCCGTGGCTCGCTATGGAGGAACAAAAGTGGCACACACCTTTAAATGAGTCCCGAACCAGCTGTCATGTAAACATTGGGTCCTCCAAGGTAGCTGGGGGAGGGGCTGCCTGCTGCAGTGCCTGTTGAAAATTGTAGTCTGCCGCCGATTTCCGTGAACTGGCAAATGCAAAACTGGCATTTAAGTATCAATACCAGTGCTAATTGATATCGAACTCAATACTAAATTTTAGTATTGATTAATATCTGAGAATCTATTTTTTTGACAATGTTAGCCTGTACTGAGTTCATCTATAGTAACTGTGACACTGTTCCCTCTGCCCCTCAGAAAAAGAGCCTGCAGCAGCTGAACTTCCTCTGAGTGGCTTTGTCCCTGAAACGCAGAGCCCAAAACCCCCTGCAAGCTCGGTAATACTTTGATTGTTTCATGCCTGTTGCAGCCTGAATCTGAATAGAGCACAATTTGTACAGCTTCAGTCAAGAAAAGTTCCTACTGAAGTATATAGTATTGTGCAAAAGTCTTCAGCCACCACTTGTTTCTTTATATTTTGCTTTTAATTACTTTGATGGTGCAAAAACACTATTTTATGGCTGTGAAACTCTTAACTTTGTCATACTGAGTAGATTAAATGAAATTAATGGGAACAAACGTTTTACTGTGACAGGCTGCAATGTGCCTAAAAATACAAGGAGCCTAGATAAAGGAGTTCCAACAACTCAGCATTCAGCACCACCAGTATACTGAGCTCCTGGTTCTTCACTGGTTCAGGACTTCAGTTAGAGGCTCTTTGTTCTGCTTGAATGATTTAACAAACAAAAAGCTTTCTTCTAAAACTGGTCAAGTTCAGGAACTGGACTGGAAATGAGAGTCTTTGAAAGTCCTTCAGGAAGCCTGGAGAACTGTTCCTCAAGACCACATTAACATACAATCTGGATCTTCAGAAGCAAAGTGTGAGGAAATGTGGGGGGGAATCAAGATGTTTGCACAGTACTGTATATCAACAGTTCTGGTGGTTAGTAGCTGTTATAAAGTGGGCGTGGTCTTCGAAGATGAGGGTTTACATAGTTAGTTGTTCATCATTTCCACCCTGAAGGCCGTGAAAAGTGTTATATCGGTATGAATAGCCTCAGCTAAACAGCTTAAGGAGGAATGGCAGTCCCCCAGTGCTCCCTGAATACACAGTTTGGAATAGAAGGGTATTTGTTGTGTTATCTGTGTTGCAGGTGAGTGTGTCCAGGCTGTGCTCAGATCTGGCCAGCATGGTGAACAACCCTCAGCTCAGTGATGTACAGCTGCAGGTGGACGCTGGAGACGTCTACTTCGCTCACTCCTTTATGCTCTATTCACGCTGCCCCCTGCTGGCTAGTATGGTAACTACACACTTGAGTCCGGTCTTTTAACGAAACCTATTTTGCATTAAAATAATTTTACAAGAGAAGAAATTTTTTTTTCTTAATTTTAATTCAGGGATAATGGAACAAAATTTGACCAGCAGACATTTTTATAGACGTGTGTGTATGTGTGTGAATAACAATACTGTGCAAAGGTCTTATTTAAAAAAATATTTAAAAACTGTTTAGATGACCACTGAGTGTTTATTTTTTCACATTACTATTACTAAATATACTAAATAAAACTAAAGAGAAAATACAGTAACTAGTGATGTTCAGTATATCAATGTGTTCCTTGGGAAGTGCAGTATTACTGTAGTTTCATCAGAAACCTGGTTTGATTCAATCAGTCCTTCATTAAATTAAATCAGGAGCTGCTGATGGAGTTTCACGATCCAAACAACGGCTGGAGGAACCGAGGAGGAATCTGGAACCGAACCTGTGTTCTCCTCACCAGCTCACACAAGATCAACTATTTTTACACACAGAACAAATCTGATACCTTTTTACTGCTTTCCCATTTGTTTGTATTTTTTCCGATGTTAAATTTTCTGGCAGAAAGACACTATCACACGCCGAGAAAATGGCTGCAAACCATTTGCATAGGTATCTAACATTTGCACAGTACTGTATAATCTCATACACGGTCATCATTGCACAGTACAGTCACGGTTTTCATTCTGACTCTCTGCTAAGTCAGGGTAAGGGAGGAGGCAGTAAAATGTTCAGTGCTGTGGTGTTTTTGTCTTCTGTGAGTTCAGGTCCATGATGCAGGTTTTGGGGTACAGGAAGACGGCATGCCGGATGCTCGGAGGCTGTTACTAGGTGATGTGCCTGGCGAGGCTGTGCACTCCCTGCTGCAGTACCTCTACACTGGCCTTTGCCCACGCTCACCAACCCTGTTGCCTCACGTACTCCAGCTAGCCACCAGGTCCGTGTAATCACAGCGGAAGAACTGATACATGCGGCCCGTACTTGCAAATGTGTGATAATAATATTATTTGCACTGAGCGAATGACTTAAAACACTTTCCGCAGTGGGATAGTGTAGCGACAGGTTTTAGAGCATCATTAAATCTTAGATTTTGCCACAATTAGGGTTGATTGTTTGGCCCTGTGAATTCAAAGGAGCTGTATAGTAGCTTAGTTTCTGTATATGGGTCATGTAGAATGATATGAACCTTTAACAGTATTCTGTTTAAACAAAAGTGAAGATATTCTCCATGATTTAAAGTAAAAAGTGTAAATATTTATAATAGGTTACATGTAGCTTGTTCTGTGTGTAATGGAGCACAGCTTTATTATTAGACAGGGAAGGTCTATGTCAGCAGTACAAAGAGTGAGAACAGTGTTTTTTTACACTGGTATGTTGTTCAAAAGCACTGCTTAATGAATACACTTGCAGATCATTGTTTTATAATCTTAGTGTAATTTATTTTATATGTGTGACCTGACGCAAGCTGTAATCGTTGCTTTTAACCAGCACTCACTATCATTGGAACTATCTTGAATTTAATTGGCACTTTGTGTCATGTTGGGCCTGTTTGGGTCAGTTTCTAGAAGAACTATATTGAACTTGGGTCTGTTTTGGGTGGGGTTTAGACTCAAAGCTTTTTGTGTCACTTTTAAGTTGTTTTGACAAAGTTCACCGTTTCAGGCTCGGTTAAAGCTGTGCTTGTGTGATTTCTACACTAGGTTCGACCTACCTGAGCTGCAGCAGCAGTGTGAGCAGTATAGCGGAGATCCAGAGGATTTCAGTGAAGACCTGCGTCCAGCTCAGGAGTCTAATCCTGAGCCCCAGCAGAGCCTGGCTGAGACCCAGTTCCTGGAGCTTCTGCGCTCCATGTGGAAGCACGAGGAGAGCGATGGTGAGGAATTCGGAGGGGCAGGAGGAACCGATGGAGCGATGGGAGAGGACGAGGAGGGAGGGGTAGTGAGCGGTGATGGAGAGATTCAAGAAGAGAGGGTCAATGAGGATGAGCTGGATGAGATTTATGAGTTTGCAGCTACACAAAGGAAGATGGAGAGATCCACTTTTTCCACCACAAGTGATGAAGAGGAGGATGAAGAAGTGAACGAGTGCTTGGGCTCAGCAGAGAGGGATGAAGAAAAACAAAACGCAGAAGCAGGACAAAGGAAAGAGGCACTTGCAGCCTCTTTTGTGAAGGCCAACACCAGTTGCCATATTTACAGACTCGGAGAGGGTAAGGATGCAACCAGTGCCAGGAACGTGCACCACACCCAGAGTTCACATGCTGATGTTTGTTTAGGCTCCAAGTCTGGGCATCTAAACCCTGATGCCAGCCTGGACAGGAGCTACAACCGCTTGTTCTCAGAGTCGTGGGGGGACTATGTGGAGCCGTCTCAAGCTCCATCTGCAGGTTCTCAACTCCAGCAAGCTCACCAGCAGTTTACAGCTCCTGCACGCCGAATGACCTCAGTCAGTGAGGTGATCGACCTGTCCGTCAGCCCTCCCCCAGGGTCTGGAGAGCCTGGCGAGTCATCTCTCCCAGTGGCCGGCGTATCTCCAGGCGAGGAAGGAGCGGGTAAAGCGGCGCTAAACACAGTTATTCCTCTTTCCCCTTCAACACCAACCAGTATCCACTCAGAACCTTCACCTCCAATACACTTTATTCCAGCACCCTCAAGCAAACACTCTTCTTCATTGCCTAGTAAACCAAAGCATGGACTGTCGTCTTCATTAGTCTGTAACTCCAAGCCTCAGCTTTCACCTCCAGTGCCAAGTAAATCCCAGCCCGTTGTATCTCCACCAGAACCCGAACTCATTGTCCTCTCAGACTGCAGCGATGACCTGGACCCCGACCCCCTCGCTGCCAAGGTTCTATCACAAGCAGGCGCTTCCAGTCCCTCCCCATCTCCCCCAAGACCCAGTCAGAGGTACACTCTGATTAGAGAGAAAAAAGACAACACTGAAGTTCCACTCTCTTCTAAAATAATGGATGAAGCGGAACGTTGTAAAACTGACCTGTCAGAAGGTGGCGTCTGTGGGTTAGGCGGTCAGAGTCTATTGGACGGCTCAGCTGAGGTTTCCTGGCTTATCCCAGCCACTCCGGAAATTTCCTCACGCTCCAGCTCCACACAGACGCACAGCAGCATGCGGCGCACCAGGCTTTTTCCCGTATCTCACCCATCGTCCTCTTCTTCTGCCCCCGACAGTTCTGAATGCTCTGATTCCCTCAGAAAAGGGCCGGCTTCCTCAAGGTGTTCTTCTGGAGACCGCTCCAGCAGTGATGTCCCTGAGCATTCCTCCACTTCTCAAAAGCCACAGTTCGTAAAACAAACTCACTCCTCACCTCCTTCTGACTTTATGCCCTCCAGCAGCACTCCCCTGCACTCTGCCCCCTGCCCAAAGCAGAGAACCTCTCCAGAACCTCTGGGCTCACCCCTGCTGAGGGACCACAAGCTCAAACCACTGAGTAAAACAGTGTGGCAGGAAGATGACGACTACGAGGAGGGACCTGCTCTTCCTCTCTCCCAGCGAGTGGCTTCTGCAAAGACAGCCACTCAAATTGAAGTCTCAGGTAATGAAGACAGATGTATGTGTAGGGGGACAATATGGACCAAGGTTGTGGGACATTTTTACAAAGTGGCAAAAAGGAAGTCTTGCCTTTATCAAGGTAGTTTTTTGTTGGATTCATTCTACCAGGTTAGGTTTTATAATGTAACATGTCATCATTTGACCGGTTGGCTGATGCAGCACTAATTGCCACTTTGTTAGACCACAGATCGCCTCATGAACAGTGTCTTTCAGCCAGTTTGTTACTTCATTGGTGTGTGGGTGAGATGGATTGAAACAGGACTATTATTGTTAAGGGACCACTGGGTTCAGTCTGTTACAGTACACTTTTCACTCCAGAGTTATTATTTAGGATAAAAATTATACAAACGACAGATTTGTGCAGGATTTGTACATGACTCTTTTAAAGTAGTATGACCATGTTAAAGGAAAGGAATGATTTTCCACTTATCCTCATTTTGGAGTTTTGCTCCTTTAATTCTTTAAGAACTGGAGCTACAAGACTTAAACACTAGTAATCATTAGAGGCCAGTTGTCTCTCAACCATTTCTGAAAATACATCCCCAAAACTTCTCTCAGCTCACTCAAACCACATCCAGATCATTAGGGTCGACCACACATGGGGCACTTGGAAAATTGTACCATTCCCTTAACTAATTTTGGGTCAGTGCAGTGTGGCATGGCCACAGGTTCATAGGAAGATTCATGATTTAGAGAAATAACACCCAGTATTGACCCTCCAGAGTTACCTTTCAGTTTCATTATTAAAGACATGGTCTGGTCCTGAATCAGTAGGAGGTTAATGATTGTTCTTTTTGTTGATTTTTGCAGGGCGTGGTTCCATTCACCTCAGTCAGGCCAGAAGTGTTGTGGTGTCTGAGAGTCCACCTGGGGACACTAGAGAGGTGGGGATGAGAGAAACAGAACAGAGAGAAATAGAGGAGGAGGAAAACAGAAGCACGAATGAGGAGGAGATGGTTGAAGGGGCCAGTTTCCTGGCCTTTGACGAGCCACCCATCCCGTTTGATGATTCGTGGGGTTTTGGTGGAGGAGGGGTGGAGGACCAGGGGCCCCGCTTCAGTTTGCGGCTGGAGAGCAGTGGAGATCCAGGCTGTTCTTCAGAACACTGTGGGAGAGGAGAACTGGCTGCCCCACCTACTCCCTCTCCTCCTGGGCACACAACACATAATTCTGGAGCTCCACTCAACCACAGCTTGCCAGATCCTGGTGTGTGGGACAACTGGGAGGAAGATAATGATGAGGATGAAGATGAACTTCCTCTCTCTGTGCGAGTGGGTGCAGTGGCTCCTCCAAAGAGAGTGGCTCAGCTTAAAACTCCAGGTAAAAAAACATGAGATTTTTTCCTAAAGTGGACATATTATGCAAAACTAAAAGGGACATATTATGCAACCATTTCAGTCCCTTTGAAAACGAGCCGTTTCAGGGCTCTGTCCCTTTTATGTAAATAAGCTGTTGCTGGCCACGCCCCATCCATCCCATGCTTACGAAATAAAACAAACCAGCTAGTTCATACTTAACTGCGATAGAAACACAAAAGTCATTGCTTGAAAGTACTTACATCTCCCTCATCTGCTGACTTGTCATGGACAGTAGGCACAGATCCCCCACCACGGTGAAGTTAGCTACTTAATCACAGCTCCTTATTCGAATTTTCCGTTCCACCTTCTGCAAAGAACTTCATGAACATGTTTTGTAGCCCACAGACCTATTATAACTAAAGTGAGCTTTGCATAATATGTCCCCTTTGATATGTAATTTGTTATGCATTATCAAAGTGTTGGCCTCTTGATAGTTTGTGATATGCAAATTTGTCATTAAGCTCTGCGGACATCCAAAAAGCCAACCCTCATTTTTTTTATATTTTGCCTTAATTCACTGTGTTGGTGCAAAACACTGCTTTATACCTCAAACTGTTTTATCTTTGTCATACTGAGTAGATTAAATGAAAGAATTGGGAACAAATGTTTTACTGACAGGCTGCAAAGTGCCAAAAGTCCAGTCATTTGACAGACACTGATAGTTCTTGGAATAGTATGTTACTAAAAAAGCGTATCTAAATCTGCTCTCGACCCCTTTAGTGGCTCGCAAGAGGAATCAAGTTCCGCTGGTGCCCATCACCCCTATGCCAGGCTTCTCGGACATGGACACTCCTGAGCTCAAGAAAAAGCTGGACAGGTGAGTCTGTGAAATTCAGTACCAGGACACACATTCATTCAGGCTGTGTGAGAAAATGTGCTCCAGACCAGTAACCTTGAGGTGTGGTCACACTGTTTTTGATTTATTTGATCAAACACTTTGGATTCAGCTTCTGTAATAGCAGTGTTTGAAAATATGGTTCGTAATAATAATGTGAAAAATAACGAGTCAAACCAGGTTTCTCATGGAAACTACAGTAAAACTGGACTTCCACAAGAATACACTGATATACTGAACATGACATCACTATTTACTGTAGAATGTTATCTGTATTTATTCTTTGTTGTTTTTTTTAAAATATGGTTCGTAATAATAATGTGAAAAATAACGTTCACTGCGTATTTGAACAGGTGCCTAAGATTTTTCACTGCATGGTGTGTTTATGGTGTTTGTTTTAACACTCTGTATTTATATTCCTCCAGGTATGGGGTCCGCCCCCTTCCCAAGAAACAAATGGTCTTGAAGCTGAAGGAGATCCACCAGTACACCCACCAGGTGATGAGCTCCGAGTCTGAGGAGGAAGCTTCTCCTGTGAGGCGCCCCCGAGCCAGGCCGCCTCTCACTGCCCCATCTCTCCAGCCTGCACTCTCTTTCAAACAGCCCTCAGCGCCACCTCCTGTCTCTCCCAGGAAACTGCAGTTTGGAGAAGAGGAGCATGATGTTCTACCTGCATCTCAGGACTCTAACACGTCCTCCACGGCTGAGTCAGAAAGGTACAGTGCAGATGTACAATAAAGAACTTTATATTTATTTTATATTCTTTTACTCATATTTATTTTATGTTCAGTAAGAACACATATGGTGTCAATTTAAAGCAAACCTGACCCCACACAGTGTACAAATAGTCATGTCTGTTTAGTTTACTGCCATCAGTAAAAGTGTACACTGTGTAAAACAGTGTCTGATAGTAACCTCTCGTCTCCAGGTCTAATCCGGAGCTGTGTGATTCCGACGACGACGCGTCAGACAGCGAGGGGATCTCGGCATCCCAGGCGGTCGTGCGCGAGAAGGACAAACTCCTGGCTGTGCGTTCCTTTATCAAGTCGGACCCTGTGCTGTATAGTCGCATGTTGCAGTACCAGCCACTCTCTCTGTTTGAGCTTAAGGCCAAGCTCAAGGCGGCGGGGATCAGTCTGGGCACTGCCAAGCTGCTGGACTTCTTGGACTCGCAGTGCATCACCTTCACCACGGCTAAACCAGGCCACCCAGCCCCTTCTCGTAGGAGACCCCGGGGCGCAGGTGGCCGGGGGAGGAAGAGAATGGCGAAGCCACCTGACTGAGCTGTGAGAGAGGGCCTGCAAGAATGTTCTGAGTGTCTGAGTATTCTCTGTCTGAGAGGAGCTCTAAAAAAGCCCTGTGGATGAGCTGCATGATGGGTACTATAAGAAAACCTGCTGGGCGACTGATATTGACTTTGTGGAAGAATGCGTTCTGGATGTGTTCCGTGAGAAGGACTATAGAAGAGCTCCCTGGATGAACTGCATGAGAGGGATTATAAAAGAGGCCTCTGGATGAACTGCATGAGAGGGACTATAAAAGCGGCCTCTGGATGAGCTGCATGAGAGGGACTACAAATAAGACCTATGAATGAGCTGCATGAGAGGGACTATAGAGGATCCCTTTTTGTGAATAGGTCTATAGGAGAGAGGTGGTGAGTAGGGTGAGAGACAGTAATGCGTGTCTTTTGCATACACACAAATGTGCATATATATATATATATATTTTTGTACTATTTGTATAGAGCATTTTTATACGCTACTGTTGTGTCGTATAGCTTTTATTCTATTGGATTGCTGCTCTTACCTTTGTTCGAACAAAATGAATAACATTTTATACAAACTGAATGAAAAAGATCTAAAATAAAAAAGGAATTGTGAGACATTTATAATAACATAAATTTTTAGACTTGTTATTTATCATTTTAAAAGGCCTAAACTGTGAAGCATTTTTAAGAGTTTTAATTTGGGTACTCTGTACTTGGGTGTTCTCCTAAAATTAACAATATACTCAACGTCTGAAACTTTATATGAGGAGACGTATATCACATGGGTTTATGTCTATGTAATCGTGAAAGCTGACTAACTGACATCACTACAATGTTTATATTCTTTAAATAAAAAAGTACTTTGATTCACATTTACAAAAACGACACTGACAGTTAACAATAATCAGGGGATTGAAGAACTGCACCCTCTGGTGACTGCAAGTAAAACAACTCGAATGTCCACTGTATAGAAACAATTTTAACTACATATTAAAAAATATGGCATGTGCTTGAGGAGGAAATGTGTTGGAGGAGGAAAACCATCAAACTGTGCTGGACACCAGCCCTCCAGGACTGGAGTTCGACACCCCTGTCTTAGGTGACAGGAATAAGTGCTGGGAATCAGGGGACTGGGAAGCGCCAAAAGTCCTTAAAGAATGTTAGTTGAAGCCGAGCACCTACGCCTGAGGATCTTCCCATTGCACGTGTCCTTGAATGCTGCTATACATCAAATGTGTCAAAATGAACTCTAAGATAAGTCTATGCAACCAAACTGGATTGAACTGGATATTGTTCGGGATGTATCCAGTTATAAAATATTGGTGGCCAGTTGGGGATACGACTGAAAATTAAATAGTGATGACTGATCTTTTAATTACTGGTAGAAACGGGAAGGTGGAGATCTGAAAATGGGGTGTTTAGGACTTACTGGTGGAAAACCGATGAGTGGGATGACTCAGAAAAGGGGTGTTGGATTCTGAGGCCTATTTAACCTCTGTGCTGACCTCGCTGGAGAGAGCTCCCTGGCTGCAGCTCCCACAGGCCACAAGATTGCAGATGCTTCAATAAAACAGCGACGCCGCGTCTCCCAGGGTCCTAAACCATGATGATCCAGGCCTGAGTGAACTGAAAAGCTGTCATTACACAGCTAGCACTTTTTTTCTAATTGCTATCGTTGAGAGACGGAGTCAGGGTCAGTTTCTTGTTCTTGCTCTTACCTGGCCTTGGTGATCACGTCTTTAATGGCTGCTTTATCTCTTGGTGGTACCCATTTGTCCACCGTCTTCATGCAGTCTTTATGGCTGCCCAGAAACTTCAGGGTGTTCCGTGCATGCAGCCTGTGAGAAGATTAAAACAGTTTTCAGTGTCGGTGGGTGAATGAAACATGTTCGCGAGTCGAGACACAGTTGACTACCTCATTTCCTGTGCGGCGTCCGGAGCCAGTTTGCTGATGGCGGTCAGGACCCTGCAGGTGAAGTCCTGTTTCCTGTTCAGCACACCGGAAGCCCCCAGCAAGTGGGCGAGCTTCTCCAAATGCAGTGCAGCGCATCTTCTCACCGCAGAGTGTTTGTGGAGAGTGAACACACAGTGCGAGACACGTCCAGGATTAATGGCAAGTTAGATTAACCTCCACGACACCATGACCTCTCAAATGATGTGTGTATGTACATTCATTCTATTCCCTGATGGTAAACTCAAAGCTAGTCATTTGGTTTTCATAGCGACCAGCACCTGAGAAGAGTCTTAATTAGCATTTAAGTGAATATGAAACAAAATACATTGTTCCCCCGCCAGGTCGCAGTTCAGAGTTCGTGGCCTCAGTGGTTCTGGGATTTTTATTTAGAACCGAACTAATAATTGTCCGAGGCAATATATAATAATCATGCATTTTTCATGCAATTTACTACTTTTGTAGCCTAAATATTAATGTAATTTCAGCTACATTTCCATATACAATATAACTGTATAACTTGTTTAGTACTGTCGAGAGAACACAAAACAACCGTATACGAAAGCGTGTCTTGAGAAATACAGCTGTACACAGAGATGGGGGGTTTGAAAGTAGCCAATCCAAGAGGATTATTTATTTCTCCTTGCTGCTGATTGGCTGCTGCCCTGTGGCGCTGCAGTCCAGAATTTCCCCCTGTGGAGCTGAGTCTAAAATGAAATTAAAGTGTTTTGGGAGCATATTTGGGGGCATAATTAGGGTTTAGACTATAAAAATAGACATTTGTAGGCATTTTTTTTACCACATCACAAATTTGTGTGTTTTCACAATTTGCGGGTGCTCTTGTAAACATTTACATATGCGGCATTTAGCAGATGCTTTTATGCAAAGTGACTTCCATTCCCGAACTACAGGGGGCAGTCTCCCTGGAGCAATGTGGGGTTGAGGGTCTTGCTCAGGAACCCAGTGGTGGTGAGCTGAGAGTAGGATTTGAACCCATGACCTCTTGGTCCAGAGGCAAGTATCTTACACACTAGGCCACACCCACCCCCTACGTAACCCCAGTGAATTTCGGGGGTCGACTGTACTCCTTTATATTCAGTTCAAACCATTACATCCTCCCTGATGAAGTGGCTGAGCTCACAAGACTTGTGCAGCAGGACACCAGCAGTGATCTCCGCCTCCTGGTCCATCTTTTTCTTCAGGTGTGCGTACAGGGGCGGCAGAGTGGTACTGGCAGCACGAGACACCAGGTTCTTCACCTGAGACAGAGAAGAAGAGTAGTGAGTCTCTCTCTGTAGATCAGTCACAGATATTTGCTAGAATCAAGTCAAATCAAGTTAAGTTCATTCCTACAGCACATTATCGTACACAACTCTTCAATGTACTTTGCAGGAATATAATACAAATATAACAGAATAAAATGAAATAAAATGATAGAAGAAATAAAGGAAATTCAATTAAAGAAGATTAAAACTGTGATAGAAGTGCAGATATTTAAAAGAAGGTGGAGGAGAATAGTGCAGTTTTTGCAGCTGTTTAAAGCTCCAGTCGATGCAGATCTAATTCTGATGGGCAGTTGGTTGGACAGCGTAGTGGATAAACACCATTTCACTGCGTTTAGTTTCACTACATAGAGCATGAGGTGTAATGAAAGAAAAAAAGTATTTCACCTTCTCAAGCGGTCAATAGGACCACTTCAGGTCAGATCAAAACTGCAGATCTCCTATTTGGACCTCGTTTACTGGTAATGTTGCTTTCATCAATGAAAATTAGGACTAATTATTGTCGTCAACGAACATTTATCACGTGACGAAACGCAACTTTTATGCTGGTCATGTGATAACTATTACGAAATATACAATGTAATATTGTTGATGAATAAGAACGAGACTAAATGTGGTTTACAAAATAAAATAGATGCTAAAATGTCTCTTCATTTTCGTTTACTAAAACGAGACGTTATTTCCTGTACGATAGGGAGGGGAGAAAAAAAAGCATTGGGACGCTCGACCTTAGAGTTGAAAGATGTTACGTCCCAATACTTTTGTCTATTGAGAGGCACTGTGAATTAAATCTATCTAGAGTGGTCAAAAGTATTGGGACGGAGGGCCATTTAAGTGCCAGGGAGAGAGAAATGACACACACACACACACACACACACACACACACACACACACACACAGCCTTTCCCATATCCATGCAAAAAAAGCTGATCCTAAATTGTTCTGATTTGGTTGTGTAGACTGTATTTGTTCAGGAATAAAAAAATATTCAGGTGAGTTCAGGCCAACACACTGAAGGTGAAGACTTTTACCAGTTTTACAAATGTGGGTTTTATGGCAATAGGCACACACATTTTCATTTTATCTGCACTTTTTAGTGATGTGATGTTATTTTACTTATTTCTTTTATTTACATTTAGAATTGTGAAATTGTGAAATAGGTTTGATTAAAGAAATTTTAGATTTTCTCTGTTCTATTAGGTACTTATCGTACTTTACTGACTGGGTTAAATAGAATTGCATTATGAAAAAAAAGACTAAATACCACTTTCATTGACTAAAACTAGACAAAAACAGTTGTGGATAATAAGACTAAAATGCTCAGACTTTTAGTCGACTGAAACTAGACTAGGCTAAAGAGAGTTTGGACGCGACTAAGACTAATAAAAACTAAAATGACAGCTTGACGCAAAGACTAGACTAAAACTAAAATTAAGACAGGCTGCCAAAAACACCACTATTTACTGGTCTCACAGTTCTCAGTACAGAACCTCCCCTCCACAGTGTGTATGAAGTGTGTGTCTCACCTCCTGCATGCCTGGCAGGCAGCTCTGATGCAGCTCAGGCAGCCCGGACCAGTTTCAGCCCCTCTGTCTTCCTCTTCCTGTTTCAGAACCAGCACATTAGATACAGACCAATATGTCTAAACTGTGAAATGATTACAATAAGCCCGATAAAGATTTAGTTTCATGTAACGCCTGAGGAGCAGCTCTAGATGACAGTTCTCTGTGGAAATTCCTCAAGATTCTGATGTTTGCAGTCTATCATGTATGTATAATTTTATATCACATATATTTTCAGGTATCCTCTAGTCTCAGTACTCTCCTAGAAGTGGTCACTGCTCCTTTAGAATCTCATCTCTGTTCTGACTGATCAGTGTGAGGTTGTTGTATTTACTCCAGATCACTAGTCATACCACTCCTCATCCTGCAGCAGGTCAAACGCCAGGCTGAGGGACTTTTCAGGATCCTCCAGGGGCCGTTCACTACTCAGTGCTGGAGTCTCCAGAGGTGCTCCTTCATCCTGTCTAACTTCAGCCTCCTTCAGAGAAGCTTGTTCATCTGCTGGCTTCACCTCTGCCCTCCTCTGGCTAATTTCAGGCTCTGCTGGTGCCTTCGTTTTGTCTAAAGCCTCCACGTGGCCTTCCTCTGGACTCCTGTCTCGAACTAGGCGTCTCTGTCTGGAGATCTTGCTACCTACGATTGTTTAGACACTTGTGTCTGTGGTTACAGCCCTTACGTGTTCCTTTTCTGGTCCTTTTTAAATAAGAGGGTTTCATTTATCAAGCATGAGTGTATCAGTAAACTCTGATTTCAGGAAATATAACCGGTGTTTACCCTCAGAACTCAGAGTGTATAAATAACCTCTGATTTCAGTAAATATAAACGGTGTAAAACAGTCTAGAACCGGTGTTTACCCTCAGAACTCAAAGTGTATCAGTAAACTCTGATTTCAGTAAATATAA
>JBBPCX010006301.1:0-18174 GCA_037974365.1 Hydrocynus forskahlii
CCTCTCCCATCACACACCCATCCATCAGACTCTATAACCCCTCTCCCATCACACACCCATCCATCAGACTCTATAACTCCTCCCCCTGTCACACACCCACCCATCAGACTCTATAACCCCTCTCCCATCACACACCCATCCATCAGACTCTATAACTCCTCCCTCTATCACACACCCACCCATCAAACTATATAACTCCTCCCCCTGTCACACACCCACCCATTAAACTCTATAACTCCTCCGGGAGCACCCCGCGGATACAGCCTCCCAGGCTCACCCACCAGTTCCTCGGGGGGGGGACATATGGGTGCCCTCACATGTCCCCCTAACCCTCACTGTCTAAGGTGCAGTTAAAATAGAGGGGAAGGAAGCTACGAAGTCCCATGGGGTCTGCCGCCAAAGCAGCTCACTGGGACCCTCGCAGCCTCCTCACCCGCCAGGGCCCTACTGATGGGAATGTTGCTTCTAAAGAGTATGTGTAAGAGACTAAAGTGCAATTAAATTTGGGGAGGCACACACAGGACAGAGCCCTCGCATGCCCCCTGACCCTACTGTCTAAGGAGCAATTAAAATAGCTGGGAAGGAAGCCACGATGTCCTGTGGGAACTGCCACCAGAGCAGCCCACCGAAACCCATGTAACCCCTTCACTCTCCCAGACCCTAAGAGACCCTGTGTTCCTGTGTGTTGAATACGATGTGTTTGGGTGGGGAGGGGAAAGGAAAAAAAACAAGCAAAGTCAAAGATCCCCCACTCCCACTATGTTAAGAATTCAATAGGGGACCAGATAGAGTTATAATTTGACAGACATTCTCTCCATACTGACATGATCCAACACCAGACACCTGTAGTGATTAATATTAAGATTGTTTTTAGACTTCCAATTCATGTGTATAGTTTTTTGGCAATGCACAGGTCAGTGAGGACCATAAGTGCTGAGTTCCTTTCTAGATCAGCATTGCTTAAGTCTCCTAACTCACAAAATGATAAGTCTTCGCATACCCGTTGCCAAAACCTTCTAACAGGTGTGCATAATGTGCTCCAAGGTGCCTTATGCCTTTGTCTTTCCATAATCTGAAATTTTTAACTCTTTTATTCCGTAGGATGTCAGGATTGTTCCAGATGGGTGTACGGTTGCATAGGGTAAGCGAAGACTTGGTTATTTTAAGTCCCACCAGGCTGTCAGAGATGTATTGATGTTGATGCTTTGGAAACATTTATGACGCTTATTGCTAGAGCTGATATCTGTGTTCTCACAGAACATTTGTTCCACATTTAGCCATAGTGTATCTAGTGGGCTAGGGTTAATCCATTTTAAGACATATTGTAATCCATTGGCAAGGAAGTAAAAGTAAAAGTTTGGCAGATCTAAACCTCCACAGTCTTTTGGCTTCTGTAGGGTTTTTAAACTGATTCGTGGTGGTTTGTCTTTCCATTAAAATTTGGAGATGTGTGAATTTAATGACTTGAACCAGACAGATGAGGGTTTATAGGGGATCATTGAAAATAAGTGGTTAATTTTGGGCAAGACCATCATTTTAATAGTGGCCACTCTACCCATGAGTGATATAGGTAGGGACTTCCACCGTGTGAGATCGTCCTCTATTGTGTAGCGTAGTTTAGTTTTGGCAAATCTGAGAGCCTGGGGGAGATATTTACACCTAAATATTTGATGTGTCCTGATTGTAATTTGTTAGTAGATGTGCTCTGGAAAACACAGCTTATGGGCAAGACAGTGGATTTTGACCAGTTGATGGAACATTCAGAAACTGCTGAGAATTTATCTATGCTTGAGATTGTCTGGGATAAGGAGGATTGTGAGTTCTGCAGAAAAAGAAAAAAAAAAAAAAGAGTACATCATCTGCATAGAGACTTATTTTGTGGTGCTCGTTTTTGAATACCTTTCATATTCTTACCCTGTCTGATAGTGGCTGCTAATGGTTCAAGGAAAATGGCAAAAAGTGATGGGGAAAGAGGGCACCTGGTACCCCTCCGTAGACTAAAGCTAGGTGAGGTGTGCTTATTAGTCCTGACTGATGTGATTGGAGAGCTGTATAATGTTTTGATCCAATTAATGAAAGAGGTCCCAAGACCAAATTTGCTTAGTATTGCAAAAAGAAATTTCCAATTTACCCTATCAAATGCCTTTTCTGCGTCTAAAGAAATGATTACAGTTTCCAATTTGTCAATAGTAGAATAGTCTATTAGGTTTATTAACCTGCGAGTGTTAGTGGCTGAGTGTCTACCCTTGATGAAGCCTGTTTGATCTGGGTGAATTATAAAAGGAGTGATTTTTTTCTAGCCCTCTTGCTAAAGTTTTACAGATTACTTTAAGATCTGTATTTATCAGCGATATGGGGCGGTAACTGGATGGAAGTGTAGGGTCTTTGCCTGGCTTAAGAAGTAAGTTAATATTAGCGGCATTCATGTTTGAGGATAGCCTGCTACTCTCCCTAATATGGCATACCATTCTAAAAAAAATAGGCTCCAGTGTAGTCTACTAACCCTACGCAAAGTGTCAAAGTTCAGTCTTGCTTTTTTTTTGTCTTTTGGTCTTTACATTACATTGAAACCCTGAATTTCTGCTGTCATGTTTTATGTATTTTATGTGCAATTTGTGCATTTCTTGCTCTGAGCATTAAGTGAGCCACCTAAAAGCCCACACTACTTTTAAAGTCCCTCACCGCAAGACAGAAGACCATTCTGGTACTCTGTAGTATACGAGAAATCCACAAACTCTCTGGGAGAGATGATGTTCCACAGCTGTCCTGCAGTCGTGTACCGCATAACACAACATGCCTGAAACACACACACACACACACACACACACACACACACACACACACTTAGTTTAACCATTTGAACTAGAATTTAAACTATTTAATATCCACTAATTATTAACTACTATTGCTATTTTAGTGTTATTTTATCACAATTACATTATACACAATTAAGTTACTAAATATAAAAATCCAGCAGTATCATATGCTTAAATACAATAAAAATAACCCACTATAATACTTTCTATAAAAATCATAAAATTAAAAATACACTATGATTATGATTGAATTTGCAGCTGTCTGACAGATTTAACTATTTCGTTGAAATATTTTCTTTAAAGTAAATTATTTTGACACTTTACCTTATCCAGTGTTTTCACAATGTCCATAGAAGTCATCAGACTGTCCCACTCTAACCTGTAGGGTCCTGGCCGAATATAATTCATGATCCTCTGTGGATTCTCCCTGACCATCCCCTGTGCTTTGTACCTGTAAAAAAAAAAAAACCCAAAAAAACCCCCACAGAACAGAACAAATGTACAATAGAATGTAATACATGTAGAAAATTTCTGAAAAAAATAACCATTATTAATAACATACCTAATTTAGTACAGAGATCAAATGTTCCACTTTTAATCATGGCATAATCATTTTTCATGACCTGGTACATAATTTGAGTGTTATTTCTGAATTTTACCAGCATAATAACTGAACAGAATCCACTGAAGGTTTCTGCAGAATAAAAAATTATGAAAATCAGATTATTTCAATGCTGTTTTTAAGGCAGAAATCAATGTAGTTTTGGTTCTATTCAAAAATGTGTCACAAATCATAAAGCAGATCCTTCAATTATAGGGCAACATCTGCCAATGGTGAACTGAAATAAATCTACCAAAATAAAGTCTTACAACAATTCTACACAAACACACTTCTGGCAGAGATCATTTGAAGTGCAGAGAATCAGGCCAAGAGAGAATGAACTCACAGAAATCCATTAAATTCTACTGATGGTTTCCTCCACACTGTGACGTCTTTCTAAAAAAGGAGACAAAATAACAAATTATTGAGAAAACACACTCTACTGTGGACTTGATACAGCTTCTAGTTATTCTGTCTGGAAGACTGAATCATTCAAATTCTGGGTATAAATCTATTATAACTTTCTTGATGTATTCTTGATGTTCTATGGCTCTCTTAGTCATGTATCTGCAGTTATTATGGTTTTATATTCTTAAAAACATTAAAATGGCAGTTGATGAGATGTAATCATTATGAATAATGCTCTTAACATTCATTCAGCTGTACTACTTTGCCTCATTAGCTAACAACTAGGTCCATCAGAAGAGTTAGAGCCAAGTAGCGAGTGCACATCTCTACAAATGTTCTACAGATCTCTTAGAAATATCCAACAGGTTGATGCGCACC
This sequence comes from Hydrocynus forskahlii, assembly GCA_037974365.1. Classification (NCBI taxonomy): domain Eukaryota; kingdom Metazoa; phylum Chordata; class Actinopteri; order Characiformes; family Alestidae; genus Hydrocynus; species Hydrocynus forskahlii. The sequence goes on from JBBPCX010006301.1 coordinate 4,204, forward strand.
CTATGGCCATATCCCAAATGTCCAATATATGGACAAAAGTATTGGGACACACCAGTTTTGTTAGGGTTTGGCTTAGGCTCCTTACTTCCAGTGAAGTGCAATCTTAATACTTCAGCAGACCAAGACATTTTAGACAACACCAGGGTTCCAACTTTGTGGACACAGTTTGTGGAAGAACCTTTTCTATTCCAGCATGACTGTGTCCCAGTACACAAAGCGAGCTCCATAAAGACGTGGCTGGAGGAGTTCAGTGTGGAAGAACTTGACTGGTCCACACAGAGTCCTGACCTCAACCCCATCCAGCACCCTTAGGATGAACTGGAACAGAGATTGCGAGCAAGACCTTCTTGTCGAAAATCAGTGCCCAACCTCATAAATGCTGTATAGAATGAATGGTCTCAAATTCCTACAGAAACTTCACATTCTTGTGGAAAGCCTTCCAAAAAGAGTGGAAGCTGTTACAGCTGCAGAGGGGAGCCAACTCCATATTAATGACTATGTGTTTGGATGCAATGTCATTAAAGTCCCTGTTGGTGTAATGGTCGTGTGTCCCAATACTTTTGTCCGTATAGTGTAGATGTTTATTTGTCGTTTCAGCCTTATACACCGTACGAAGTGAAATGAAACAACGTTCCTCCAAGACCACCGTGCAGCACAAAAAACAAAAAAAGAAACATCACTAGACAAGTGCAGGCAGGACAGGACTAAAAAGTGAGTTTAAAAACAGAAACGAGCAATTGTACAATAGGTCAACGTGACTGAAAACATTCACTTTGAAACCGAGGACTGTGTTCAAACAATCGGAGTGTAAAAAACAAAAAATACGAAAAACTACAGACCGATTTCTTTGCGACCCTCCACTCCTCCTCTTCAAAACCGTGGTAGCACAGTAAAGTGTTTTCCAGCCTTGTTCTCAGTTCTGTTATGTCTGGCAAGCTTCCCATGTTGATCCTGAAACTACAAATTACCTAAAAACAAATAAACAAACAAAAACAGGTGCAGATAATAGTTCACTGAGATTTTAGTCCAAAATGAACCTCAATAGAAATGTTGTATTCTTCAAAACGCTGTAGAAAATAAGAGGACCACGTATATATTTAATAATAATAATAATAATAAAAAAACCTTACAGAAGTGAAAAATGCAGCAAATTCAGACCAACCGAGTCTCTGGTCCTGAAACCCTTACCAATTTACGCAACAATCAGTCATAAACTCAGATCACAGGACACCAGTCCAGATCAAAAAATAAAAGTTACCTACCGTGCAATGTCGTGAATCGTGGTTTATTAGAATTTTTTATGAACATATCTTTTTTCCAGTGTATCTCCTATTATGTCTCAATGTAACAGACTGAGAGAATGAAAAATAAGGCCGAGTAACCAGTTTTTCCCCAACACATTGACAGCCAATCAGACTTAAAATCCCGCCTCCTATGCCAGTATTGCGACGTTTGATTGGTCTGTTGCCATGCGTGTCAATTAACAGACGGAGCTGATTGGCTAGTGTCCCTCGGATGTTTTTTGGTCATTGATAGGGTGAAAACAGCTGGCTGAAGGCCAGGTGTGCTGATGTTCCAGCCTACCGGCTCGAACTAAAAACATAATTTTTTGTAATTGTAATTTTATAATAAATAATTATCCTTTTATAACGAATATACATCATTTGATCACACGCTTATGTGTGTGTATGAAAATAGGTTAGTATTATAATATGGGGCAACACCATATTAAAGTATATTTAAATATAGTATCATTAAAGTCTGCGTTGGTGTAATGGTCAGGCGTCCCAATACTTTTGTCCATATAGTGTACTTGTCCTGCCGAAAAACGCAAGAACGTCATTTTTGGGTTCAGAGTGGGGACACGCATCCTTTTATCGTAGGCCGGTTTTATTTATTTATTTATTTATTTTGGGGGGGGGTTGCTGTTTCTTTTCCCTCTTTATCAGTGACTTAACCCTTGATTTTCCTTAAAAAACACTTTCCATTTGTAACGTTTATTAAATGTGTTTATTTGGGTTTTTATGCGAATTCCCCAATTTGAAGTCTTATTTCAAGTTAATTTTATTCCTTATGCACTCATTCAGTGTGGTTGATAAAGTAATATTTCAGTACATTCTTGCTGATTAATTAATGAGAAATAATATGGAATTACCTTGTATGGGAATGTTATAATGAATCTGTTTTGCTAATGTGTTTAAATAACTTAATTAGTTTATGTACATTGTTTCCTACTTTCGTATTTTCTTAGTGGTTATGGAGAAGAAATGAGAGGAACGTCTCAACCTCTGAAGTTTATTTTCTGCAGGGTCCTGCCATCAGAATATGACAAGTCTCAAAGGCAAAAGCATAATCAATTCTTATGAATATATTTTCCCGTCTTTCTCTTGGAATTCTGTGATTTCTTTCTATGCATGTATGCTGGAAGTAAGAAAAAAATTGTAATAAGAAGAAATTATTTTCTGTTGACGACGAAAATGTATCATTAGCTCTCTCTAGTGTCTGACTGCTCCACTGCAGCACATTTGATGCGCTACAGCCAGAACTGAACCGTCAAGAATGAACCCTCAGAGGGAGCATCACATTCGCTGCAGTGGAGCACTGAGCCACTAGAGGGTGTAATGACACATTTTCTTGGCTTTAGATCAACATAAAACATTAAAAATCACTATGTGAAATGTTTTTTTTCCTCACTGTAAAAAAAAAAAAGCAGGCCATGCCTTATTGCTAATTATAAGGAACAATATTTTGTTAGAGTTGAGTAAGTAACCCAGACTATTACACTGCACACCACACAATGACACTGTACTCCACACTATAACACTGTACACAAATTTACAACACTGTATACCTCACTAGAACACTGCACACTACAATATAACACTGTACACCACACTATAACACTATGATTATACATTAATGAAATCTTTATCTTTATTGCTCAGAGAGTGTCTCCATATTGGCTGCAGATTTATTCTTTTCTGCTTCATTTCTATATGCAAGATACATTTTACAGATAATATACATTACTAATTAGCTTTCATTTTTTACACTTAATGGTGAGATTAGCCTTCCAGTATTATAAAAGTGATTCAATAATGCAAAAATGTTCACCAAACACTACTGAAAATAAAGTATATATCTATGTCTATCCATTTGGATTTTGGGTACAAAGCTGTATAATGAAAGTGAACGTGGCCATTCTGTCATACATTAACGCACCACAGCACAAATTCTTCAATGGCATTTAACCCATTCACCAAGTGAAGCACTGGGCAGTCAGGAATACAGCGCCTGGGGAGCACCTTGCTCAGGGTACCTCAGAGGTGCTTAGCAGTCTTGGGAGTAGAACCCAAAAATTCCTGATCGCAGGGCGAACGCCCTAAGAGAAAATAAATTTTAGGTTTTTTTTACAAATGATGTAGCTATTTCACATTTTGTGAGATTTTTCAAGAGGTGGTGGTGATCAATTGTGTGGCAAAGAAAATATTTTCTGTTAATATTTAAATGTGTCAGTAGCTCCCTCTAGTGTCTGACTGCTCCACTGCAACACATTTGATGCACAACAGCCAGAACTGAACCTTCAACAATGAACTTTCAGAGGGACCATAAAATGTGCTGCAGTGTAGCAGTGAGCCACTAGAGGGTGTAATGACACGTTTGTACAGTCAAATAAAGCGCCACACACACACTGTTACTGAGTAGATTTTCAACATGATGATTTGTAAGTAAAAGTAGACATATTCATGTTGGTGGGATACATGCAGGGTGTCTCATTAGAGCTTCCTGTTCCTAACATTCACTAGCTTAAATCTGATGAGAGAAAAGCATTTAAAACTATGTTACTGAAATATATAAACCTCAACTACATTAATACAGTTGGTCCAACCTGATTTAAACTGGGAAAACAATTTAAACAATCATTAAGTGAAACTGACTTCTCACTTTGCTGATTATGAAGAACAATGTTTTGTAAATCACACTATAACACTAGACTGCACTGTAAGACTGTACACCATGCCACACTATGTTAAACACCACATTGTGACACTGTATACCACACTATAACTGTACACCACAATATAATTCTGTAAAACGCATTATAACACTGCATAGTACAACACTGTATAGTACAGCACTGTACACCACACTATGACACTGCACATCGTTCTATAAATAGTTTCAGACATCCTACTGTATTTTCTGGTGACAAATTAAAGTGAATCTTCAGGTACTAAATAGTGGCACAACATTTTTTATTACTTTTTTTTGCTTAATTTCTTTTTACAAGATACATTTTACAGATAAAGTAAGTTATTAATCAGTTTTCATTTCTTACATTGTGTATCTCAATGTAAGGTAAGAAATAGTAAGATTAATCTTCCAGTACAACAAAATATTTTATGTTCTCCTGTACAACTGTATCAAGTTACAACAGTGATTTAATAATGAAAAAATGATCACTAAATACTATTGAAAAGGTTGTAGTGCTTCTGTTGGTGATTAATCGTATTGCAAAGAAATTCTTTTCTGTTAATATTTAAATGTGGCGGCTGACTCCTCCACTGCAGCACATTTGATGCACTACAGCCAGAACTGAACCTTCAACAATTAACCTTCAGAGGGAGCATCCAATGTGCTGCAGTGTAGCAGTGAGCCTCGAGGTTGTAATGACACATTTGCACAGTCATATAAAGCCACACACATTGTTACTAAGTAGATTTTCAACATGAGGATTTGTATGTAAAAGTAGACACATTCATTTTGGTGGGATACATGCAGGTTGACTCATTAGAGGTTCCTGTTCCTGAAGCACATACAAAAGTTTAAATTTGATAAGAGAAAAGCATTTAAAACTATGTTACAGAAATATATCAACCTCAACTACATATATACAGTTGGTCCGACGAACTTCTCACGGCAAAGAAAATAAGCATGTTCTGCCTGGTTTCTGATTATGAGGAACAATGTTTTGTTAGAACTGAACCAGTCAATCACACTATACAACTACACTGCACTGTAAGACTGTACACCATACTACAATACTGTACACCACACCACACTATAATGCTAAACACCACATTATGACACTGTATACCACACTATAACACTATACAACACACTATAACACTGTACACCATGATATAATTCTGTATATCACATTATAACACTGTACAAGACACTATAAAACTGTACACCACACTATAACTCTGTACTGTATAACACTGTACATCACACTGTACACCACAATATAAGATTGTAAAGTATAACACTGCACAACACACTACAACACTGTACACCACAATATAACACTGCACACCACTCTAAATAGTTTTCAGATGTTCTGCTGTATTTTCTGGTGAAAAATTAAAGTGAATCTTCAGATCGTAAATCATGGCACAACATTTTTTATTACTAAGTTTTTGCTAAATTTCTTTTTACAAGATACATTTTACAGATAAAGTAAGTTATTAATTAGTTTTTATAAGAAATTATTTTCTTAAAATGTATCGGTAGCTCCCTCTAGCGGCTGACTGCGCCATTGCAGCACATTTGATGCACTACAGCCAGAACTTCAGAGGGAGCATTAGATGTGCTGCAGTGGAGCAATGAGCCACTAGAGGGTGTAATGACACGTTTGCACAGTCAGATAAAGCCACACACATACTGTTACTGAGGAGATTTTCAACATGATGATTTGTATGTAAACGTTGACCCATTCATGTTGGTGGGATACATGCAGGGTGCCTCATTAGAGCTTCCTGTTCCTGAAGCACATACACTAATTTAAATTTTATGAGAGAAAAGCATTTAAAACTATGTTACTGAAATATATCAACCTCAACTACATGTACACAGTTGGTCCAACCTGATTTAAACTGGGAAAACAATGTAAAAATCATTAAGTGAAAGACTTTATCACTGCAAAGAAAATAAGCATATTCTGCCTTGCTGCTGATTATGAGAAAATGTTTTGTTAGAACTGAACCGGTAAATCACACTGTAACACTACACTTCACTCTAAGACTGTGCACCATACTATAATACTGTACACCACATTATAACAGCACACCAAACTATAAATAGTTTCAGACGTTCTACTGTATTTTCTGGTGACAAATTAGAGTGAATCCTCAGGTAGTAAATAATGGCACAACTTTATTACCAAGTTTTTGCTTAATTTCTTTTTACAAAATACATTTTACAGATAAACACTAATGCTAAACACCACATTGTGACACTGCATACCACACTACAACACTGTACAACACACTATAATACTGTATAGCACATATAACACTGTATAGTACAACATTGAACACCACACTATAACGCTGTACAACACTGTACAGTATAACACTGCACACCACACTATAGTTTCAGGTGTTCTATTGTATTTTCTGGTGACAAATTAAAGTGAATTTTCAGGTAGTAAATAATGGCACAACATTTTTATTACTAAGTTTTTGCTTAATGTCTTTTTACAAAATACATTTTACAGATAACGTTAATCAGTTTTCATTTCTTACATTGTGTATCTCAGTGTAAGGTAAGAAAATGTGAGATTAAATCTTCCAGTACAATAAAAATATTTTATGTTCTCCTGTACAACTGTATCAGGTTACAATACTGATTTAATTGTGAAAAAAATTATCACTAAATACTACTGAAAATAAAGTCTGTTTTTTTACACAAAGCTGTATTATAGTAGAATTAGTTTAAGACCTTGGTTAAGTAAAAATAGAAAGGATTTTTTGTGTTACACGTAGTTTTCCCCATTTTGTGAGATTTTTGCCACAGCTAGTGGTGCTTCTGCTGGTGATTAATCTTATAGTGAAGAAATAATGTTCTGTCGATCTTTATCAATAAAATGTGGTAGTATCTCCGTCTAGTGGCTGACCGCTCCACTGCAGCAAAAAACATTTTTTTTTATAATTACTGTAGCTATTTCTCATTTTGTGAGATTTTTCAAGCGGTGGTAGTGCTTCTGTTGGTGATTAATCGTATGTGACAGGGGGCCATGGTTAAAATACCAAGTGGTCGCACCCCGCCAACAAACCCCGTAACAGGCAACAGTAAGTAACTAAATAGTAGAACCGACTACGCCACCCAGTGACAAAATAATGGGCACTGGGACCCACTAAAATGATGAATAAAGAATGCACTCTGCCCCACTGTAGGTTCGTTTCAGGAAGGAGCGGCAAGACTAAATTAAACTTTCTCGAACATTTATTTTAAAAATATAAACAACCGAAACACTAATACACTTTAAATCAATTATAAAATGATCGTTCAGTGCTAAAAGCGGGTAAAATAAAAGTCCCAGGCTCGGCTGTGTGAGAAGGCACATTCTCTCCAATCCTGTCCGCTTCAAACTCCGTCGATGCCAGGCCCAGCTCCGCTCACGAGCCCGTCTCAGTCCGAAGGCCCCGCTTTCTACTCACCCGCCAGCTCCGTCGTCGCTATCCGGGCCATTCACCGCTCACAGCCCTAGGACGCACGACCGACAGTAAACTGTCCCACACACCGCACACAGACACTGCGACTGGCGTGACTGACCTCACTGGGCCCCAACAAATGCCGAGGACCCACAACGATGAATTAACCGCTGACACGATCAGAATCGTCTGGGGTCCATTCACCACACACTGTCCCTCCCCTATGGTCAGCGTCGACACAGCCACAGCGCCGTCACTCGAAATACTCCGTGTTTCCGAGCCGCAACGACCGCCGGCTCTCTGCTGCACCGCGGCATCACACAGCCATATGCTGAAGGAGCACACCCATAGTCCGATGCAGTTCACCAAACAATGGGCGCCGCCATCTTTAAAAAGTCCAAGACCCGCCCCTCACCGTCTCTAATTGGGGAAATACTTGCCGGGCTAAAAAGGTCTCATAACGTCATTCGTAGAACAGCTGTCACTCAGATTACACAGAGAGAAAGAAAAAAAAGCAAACAACCCAAACCATGCACTTTCTATAAAAAAAAAAATCAAACATCACCACAATAATTCACCCTCACATAACATATAATACAAAAAAAGAAATCACTGCAACTCAATGTTTTCTCTGTATAGCAACCCCATAATACGTATGGCAAATAAATTATTTTCTGTTAATATCAAAGTGTGTCGGTAGCTCCCTCTAGTGCTCTGACTACTACACTGCAGCACATTTGATGCACAACAGCCAGAACTGAACCTTCAAGAATAAACCTTTTGAGGGAGCAACCAATGTGCTGCAGTGGACCAGTGAACCACTAGAGGGAGTAATGACACATTTGCACAGTCATATACTGTTACTGTTACAAGATGATTTGTATGTAAAAGTAGACACATTCATGGTGGAGGGATAAATGCAGAGTGTCCCATTGGAGCTTTCTGTTCCTGAAGCAAATTCACTAGTTTTAATTTTATGAGAGAAAAACATTTAAAACTATGCTACTGAAATATATCAACCTCAACTACACGTAAACAGTTGGTCCAATCTGTTTTAAACTGGGAAAACTATTTGAAAAGTCATTAAGTGGAAAAGACTTTTTCCTCACGGCAAAGAAAATAAGCATGTTCTGCCTTGTTTCTGATTATGAGGAACAATGTTTTGTTAGAACTGAACTAGTAAATCACAATATAACACTACATTGCACTGTAAGACTGTACACCATACTATAATCCTGTACACTACACCACACTATAATGCTAAACACCACATTGTGACACTGTATACCATACTATAACATTGTACAAAACATAATACTGTAACCACATTATAACACTGTATAGTACAAAACTGTATACCACACTATAACACTGCACACCACAATATAAGACTGTACTGTATAACACTGTGCACCACACTATGAAACTGCACACCACTCTATAAATAGTTTCAGACGTTCTACTGTATTTTCTGGTGACAAATTAAAGTGAATCTTCAGGTAGTAAATAGTGGCACAACATTTTTTATTACTAAGTTTTTGCTTAATTTCTTTTTACATTATACATTTTACAGATAAAGTAAGTTATTAGTCAGTTTTCATTTATTACATTGTGTATCTCAATGTAAGGTGAGAAATAGTGAGATTAATCTTCCAGTACAATAAAAATATTTTATGTTCTCCTATACAACTGTATCTGGTTACAATACTGATTTAATAATGAAAAAATGATCAATGATCTAAATACTACTGAAAATAAAATATCCATTTGGCTTTTTGGACATAAAGCTGTATAATTATAGTATAATTAGTTTAAGACATTGGTTAAGTAAAAAAAAAGTGGTTTTAGTCAACGTAGTACATGTAGTTATTTCCCATTTTGTGAGATTTTTGCCACAGCTGGTGGTACTTCTGCTGGTGATTATTCTTGTAATGAAAAAAGAATTTTCTGTCATCTTTATCAGGAAAATATGGAAGTATCTCTCCCCAGTGGCTTACCACTCCACTGCAGCACATTTGATGCACATCAGTTACAACTGAACTTTGAGAGGGAGCATCAAATGTGCTGCAGTGGAGCAGTGAGTCCCTAGAGGGTGCAATGACACATTTTCAAGGTTGAAGATCAACACAATCTCACACACATACTCAGTCATTTACAGCCACACACAGCCTGTTACTGAGTATAACATGATCATTTGTATGTAAAAGCAGACGTATTCATATTGGAGGGATACATGCAGGGTGTCTCATTAGAGTTTCCAGTTCCAGCATTTAAAATTATGCCACCGAAATATATCAATTTCAAATACATATATACATTTGGTCCAACCTGATTTAAACTGGGAAAACAATAAAATCACTAAGTGAAATTGACTTTTTTCTCACTCTGAAGAAAATAAGTATGCTCTGCCTTATTGCTTATAATGAGGAACAATGTTTTGCTGGAGTTGAACCAGTAAACCACACTAAAACACTGTACACCACACTGTACATATTTATGGCTTTTAGCAGATGCTTATGCGACTTCCATTCCCTAACTATAGACCAAGAAGAGTCTGGGTGCATGGTGTATGGAGACAAAACAGAAGAGGTAGAAGAGGTCCAGCATGCAGGCAGTTCCTGATGAAATAAGGGCCACAATTCTGGACCATATTATGAATCATTTTCACACCAGGAAACAAGCAAACCACCTCATATTTTCATATACCTGGATAAGGCTGGCTTCAACTTGGCCATAGGATGAAAATGAGGGCATAATCTGATTGGATAGAGAGCTACTGTTGACATGCCCGGCCAGTGGAGTGGGAACATCACTATCTATGTAGGCAGCTATTTCAGACAATGGGGTGCACACTCATCTCCCTCTTGTGGGGCCATACAACACTCAACATCTACTTACCTTCTTCGACACCATCTACGGGGATCTCAATCCTGAAGAGGAGAGTGGCAAAGCACATTTATCAATGTATGTGGTTATTTGGGATAATGTGAGTTTCCATCACTCCAACCCAATCAGACAATGGTTTGCCAACAACCACAGGATGCTGATGGAATTCCTATCACCATTTTCCCCATTCCTCAACACTATGGAGGAGCTCTTCTAAGCTTGAAGGTGGAATGTATGTGATCATAACCCACATTCGCAAATGAAACTGCTTGCTGCCATGGATGCCTCATGACAGGATATTACAGCAGATGCCTGCAGAGGCTGGATAAGACATTCTAGATGATTCTTTCCATGCTACATTGCAAACGAAGCTATCCGTTGTGATGTGGATTATAACATGTGGCCCAACATACAGGATCGTCAGCAATTGTTTCCCTTTTTGATTTTGTAATTGATTTTCATTTTCTATTATGTATATCATTTCATTTGTTATAAGGCATTGTACAGTATCATTATTAAAACCATAAAATATTGCTCTTGAATCAATCTGACAGAATCTGTGATGTGTATTTTTTTTCATTTTTGCCCTTATCATTCAGCTGTTTTGCAGAGTTTACATCAGAAAATGCTTATAGAGTGCAAATGTTACATTGATAATATGACTAAACATTTTGAATGCCTTGTCCATAAACCATGATTCATGGACTTGGGCTTCTCATGGCAATGGCCTGATCATTGACATAATATTTGCATTGAGAGATGAACAAAGGATTCTCAACAGGTTATTTGCTTTTGCAGGTAAACCATGATGTTTTGCAGTTTGCACACAATATTCTGAGAAATGCACTTACAGTTTTGCAAATGTTTAGGATGATGTGAGAAATGCATCAAAGCAACCAAGAAAAACTGTAATGTATGGTGGAAGCATTATGTGAGAACAGAAAACTATGAGAACATCAACTAAATACAGTATTATTTGCTGATGAGCACAGATCACTAGGTACAACTATCCATTTACCCTACAGTAGGGTATTCCAACAAAAATGTCCTTTTGAGTCAAAATCACACAGTTTGACTGTTGCTGAGTGGAATCAACAAAAAATGTAAATTATACACAATAATTTACAAAAAAGGTGATGATTAATCTTATAGTGAAGAAATAATTTTCTGTTTATCTTAATCAGGAAAACATCGGTAGCTCCCTCTATTGGTCAACTTCTCCACTGCAGCACATTTGATGCACAACAGCCTTCAAGAATGAACCTTCAGAGGGAGCACCATATATGCTACAGTGGAGCAGTGGCCCACTAGAGGGTGTAATAACACATTTTCTTGACTTCAGATTCACAGTATCACACACACCTACGCATTTACAGTCACACAAACGCTGTTACTAAGTAGATCTTCAACATGATGATTTGTATGTAAAAAGAGACCCATTCATGATGGAGGGACACATGCAGGGTGTTTAGTTAGAGCTCCCAGTTCTTGAAGCCCACTCATCTTGTGAGCTTCCAGTCCCAGGTTCCACTAGTGTTGAAGAATAAATTACGAATCACAAAAACACGAATACTCCGCTGCCATGTCAGTATCACTGCTCTGTTGAGAACATTCCACCAACCAAATAACATCACCTTACTGGTGGTCTTGAAGGGTTCTGACCAGACCACTAATGTAGGGGTAAAAGGGGGCTAACAGATAATACAGAGGAACAGATGGACTTCAGAGTGTACGTGTAAATCACACAGTGCACCTGATGGTCAGTGGAACTGATAACATGAAAAATAGCCAGAACTGAATCTTCTGCCCAAAAAGAAGTTCAGCAGAATTGTATATTCCTCAATGTGCATATAAAGTTATCTCTGTGCTCCATGATCTCTGAGAATGAATCCTAGACCTTTTCAGGGAAATGTTTTTGTGTTTATACATTTTACAGATGAAGTAAGTTACTAATTAGCTTTCATTTTTTACATTGTGTATCTTAATATAAGGTATCAAATGGTGAGATTAACCTTCCAGTATAATAAAAATATTTTGTTCCCCTGTACAACTGTATCAAGTAACAAAAGTGATTTAATAAAATGACCAAAGACTGTTGAAAATAAAGTAAATATCTATGTCTGGCTATCTATCTGGCTTTTCACGCAAAAGCTGTATAAGTATAGCGTAATTACTGGCAAACATCAGTTAAGTGATCAGTTGAAAGTAAAGAAATTTATTTCAGTAATATATGTAGTGATTTCTCATATTGCTTTTAATAGTAAATTGTATCTTTCCACCATCAGTCTCCCAGTACAGTCAAGTTACAATGACTTCACATATTCTAAAAGAGAAAATGCATTGAGGAAAAAAACTGTTGAAGAAAATATATCAAAGTGCCATGAAAAACAAAAAGATTCCAGTTCCAATCCGGCCCATAAGAAATGTTGGGCACAGTGTTGGAGAGGCAGTCTTCTGAACAGGAAGAACGTGAAAGGAAAGGTGGAGGAAGACTTGAAACAGATTTCTCAGGTCCCTATTCCATTCAGGACATCTGTGGAAAAAGTGTTAAATTAAAAAAAAGGAAAAGAAAACACATTACACTACTGAGTTTATGTTTCCCCTCCAACTGCAGTGAGATTTTTGCCACAAGTGGGCACATTTTCAATTTGCAAAATATGAAGAGAGTCATTCGGTGGTATATCTCTATGTATATGTGCTGGAAGCTTATTCTGATGAGGTAATTTGATCATTAGAACGTCCTGCCTGTATTAATGTAGCATAATGTGAGAGCAGAAAACTGTAAGAGAATCAAGTAAATGCAATATTATTTTCTGCCACTAGAGGGTAGAATGACACATTTTGATGGCTTAAGACGGGGGTGTCCAAACTTTTTGCAAAGAGGGCCAAATTTGATAAAGTGAAGATGCCCTGGAGCCAGGAGTTTTTTTCTGACATTTTTTAACCACAGAACTTTCATGAAAAGACTGTAATTAAACAAATTTCATCGTCACAATTACCTTTATTTTTCCAATGACAATGTAACCAGATATAATCCACTCAGGCAGACGTGATCAACTCTAAAAACACAATTCTGCATTTCATTCATGTCTGGAGAGTCAGATAACATTGAATACACTGTAGATAATACCTTATATCTCCATGAGTTTGATAAATATCTTTACCTAATAAACATTTTAAGTGCAAATATAAATAATGCAAAGTGGTCTGTTATCATTAACGTTTAAAACAAGTGAATTTTACCCTTGTCTTTTGCAAGATATTTCAGAATGCAACAGTTTGTGTTACATCTACTGGTACATAACATCAACTGATATAACCAAATTTTATTCAAGAGTTTAATAAAATAAGAGCCAACTTGTCTTTTTTTCTTTGCAGTTGCCAAGGCAAAATGAGTAGAGGAGGGATTGCGACACAGATACATAGCCAAATAGCATTAGAATGGTGCTGCCACTGTGTGGTGAAATGGAATTACATTTTTTATGATTTATTCTGACAGAGCTAGCAAGATATAAATAATACATTATAAGACCAAAGCTGCGGGCCATGACATCTGACAGTTGGCCATGATTGGCCCCACTTTGGACATGCCTGGTTTAAGATCAAAATAACACACAGCAGCTCACTCATTTAAAGCCAAATATAT
>JBBPCX010006331.1:0-18172 GCA_037974365.1 Hydrocynus forskahlii
TGAAGAGACCTGTGGCTTTGGGGGTTGAGTGTTTTCAGCCCCTTTCACAACACCAGGACGATAAGACACTGCTGAATTCAAATATTTTTGACACAAGCATAAATAAAATCCAGTATTTCATCCCGTATTGCTGTGTGATCATAATTTTTAGACATTTTCTTTCACTGGAACATGAAACTTCAGAGTCTTATCTATGAAATGAGTCCAACCACAAAAATAAAGTATGACAGAGTTATAAACTTTTAAAATTGGGAGCTACAAAGGCCCAAGATGGGCCCGGAAGGGTAACAGGTTAAAGGTCATCAAGATTGTGAAACATTAGGGTCTATCTGAGATCTGGGGCTATTTATTGAACTTACAGGGAAATAGCCTTGTTGTATTTAAATAACTGATAAGTTTGTATTTACAAATACGCTAAACTAAGGATTTGGGACCAGCATATCTGAAAGGACGTTACTGGTGCATCTCAAAAACTAATCATGTAAACCATTATAAAACCATCCCAATGATCCTAAATTAATAGCCTGTTTTCTGAAGAAACCTAGCTGACCCCAGCCCAGCTCTCTACTGTCTAAATGAAGTCAGAGTCAGATGGTTGCCAGCACCAGCTTGAGGGTGTGTGTGTATCTCAAGTTTATTGTCACTGCCAACTGACATGATTAAATGGCACCATGCCAGCCTGACAGTGAGTGGAAAACGGTAAAAACATTGACATTGTGTCCTCTGCATGTTCCTTTGCTGACATGAAGCTCACACACTGGCACTACCAGAGCATTACGGAACCACGGGAGAGAGCCAAGAGAATGAGGACACAGACACACAAACACACACACACAGAAAAAGGAATACGAACATTATCTGCTAATTGCTTTTGGCAGAACAGCACTTTGCCTTGACAGTGCAGAGCAAAATTAATTTTAAAACAAAAAGCATTGAATCTACAAACTTCAGGTGGCCTTTCTGAGGAGTTTATGTTAATTGAGGGATTTAATGGTTTTACTGTGCCAAACATCGTCATTATGCACAGTCGACAAGCAATGTTGCTGGATAATGCTAAAATTTATGGAAGTCTTGCAATTGAACTGCTCAAAAAAACATCAACCTGTACTGGTTGGATGGACAGAGAGATCAGTAGAAAAATTAGCTCAGCTATACCGATAAAATGCCTAGTGTAATGCAACTAACTGGAATTACACAATTTAAATTTTGTTCCTTGCGTTACTCATGTCAATAAAGCCCCATTGGTGCTGGATTAGTTACATCTGAGGAGGTGCTGTAATTTTAGTAATTAACTACAAAATCCATGGTTGTACTGCAGTATGAGCCTGCAGCATCTGTAGTTTTTAAAGTCTCTTAAATAATAATTACGCTGAATAATTCACTGTACTTGGTGCTCCATCCAGCCCTGTTCAAATCGACCTCATCGTACGGTGATAAGATTGGGCGATAAAAAGTAGTCTTTTTGAATGCCATGATAACTTCTTATTTCAGGAAATAATCAGTAAAGTAATCCCATTACAATTTTGGAGAAATAATTCTTAACGGATCTTAACAGTAAATTTACACTTCTTTATTTGGGACAAATTTATCTTGGGTGATTCTTATACACATGGGGAAATGTAAAAAATAAAAAGTTCTGCAAACATAGCTTTGGTAAGAATGATAAAGAACAAAAGAAAGCCAGAAAACCAACACAATCAGGGATAAGAAACCGTAAACTGGAATCTAAAACAATGTAAGATAAACAAAATAGTGACAATTGTGGGTCAATGCAGATATCTAATATATTTTTATATCTGCCAATGCTGATATACATACAATTATATAATGTGGAAGTCGGGACTAGATAGACCTGGATTAGTATTACAGAGAAAATATAACATTTATTTTGGTAGGGCAATAAATGTAGGAAAATGAATATAATTCAGACCTTTTAGCATGTGTCAAATAGCTATTTGTGGAAAAATCTGTCGGTCTCTGTTGATCACTGGGTCTTGGGAAGGTCAAACAACAGTTTGACGACTAAAAAGGTCGAGTGTGACAGCGCTGAGGAAAACCGGAATGCTTTTCTGATGGAAAAGATGCAAATCCACCAGTTCGGTCAACGTGCGGGAGAAATCTGTCTCCAGCAACTGCATGTTTCCACTGCCTATTGGACCACTGGCCTGAAGAGCGAGCAAGAGAAAGAGAGAGAGAGAGCGAGCATGAGAGAGAGAAATGCGACAAATTCAGTGTGTGACAGACCATCATAACAGAAGGTGGAGCATCAACAAGAGGAGGAAATATTTATAGCAATTATATCAATTACTCACAGGTATATATACTCACATTTTAAATATACCTAGATTGTTATACATTGCATGTCCAAAAGTATTAAGAGACATTCTAATAGGTAAATTCAGCTGCTTTTAGGTATACCCACTGTTTAGACAGTCATTCAGCTGCACACACAATATTTAATTTCACCAAGTGTAATCTCCTTAGAAAACCAAAGCCAATTGAATGGGATGCTCTGTAGCAGCCAAACATGAATCAAAAGTCGTTATGGCATAAACATCAAATGTAAAGCCTTCTCTGAAGAGTATAAGCTTTTACAGCAGTAAAGTAGGAGCAAACACACAATCAATAGCCTTGATTTTAGAAGAAACGGTGGATGACTTTGGACATAAAGTAATTTGTACTTTGTGTTCCTTACATGAATTTCTCAAATTTCTCAAACTATTCCAAGAGAATAAGATAAGATCACAGTACTTGTTACAAATCTCATATTTTAACTTTACAGAGCCATTTCCCAACCTCTCTTTATGGTTTGGAATTAAACACACTATTTGTCACTGTGCTTTTAAAATAGATTGATGTAATCTGTTCTGATTAGCGATCACGATACGATAACTGATTACGATAACTTCAGACAATGGTTGGGGCTAACCTGCTGGAAGGCTGAAAAGCAGATATGTAAAGAGGCTGATGTTTGGTACATAATAAAAACAGTGCATTTAAAACTGTTTTTGCAGCTTAATTTTCATTAAGTGACTGGGCTGGGAAGTGAAAGGCACATTTTGAAACTTAAACAGAGTTCATGTACTACAAAAAAAATCTTGTTTCAAATCACTAGGGAAAAATAATTTTCACAAATAATCCTCACATGACCAAAATCTACACCAACTCTAATAACAAACATTTCTAACTGAGTGAGCCCTTTATTTTCCTTTGTTAGTAGAACTATTCTGAAATTTCAGAGACTTCTAAAAACCTGTTCACCTTGCCTCACAAAGGATGGTTTTGACATATCAAAAATATTTGTTCTTGATAGGAATCCAAATACCTGCCAATTTGTTAGTGGTTTTTTTCCTTTTCCTCTCTACATCACATTCAAAGAAAGGTCAGATGAATTTTTTCACCCCCTCTCATCAGAGAGAGACTTATTCAAATTGTGACCTTATCAATGTTTGTTTGCATATTCAACACCTGGAAATCGTGTTATGAGCAGTATTTGACCTTTTAGTCAACATCAGGTTTTGGTTGATAGCGAAATCTTCCTCCCATCAATGCAAGTGGACAGAAGTGACAAAAAGCCTGCAAGTCAAGGTGCAAGCCCAATGTGTGAAACTGTGACAGAGGAAAAAAAAAACTAAACTAATTAAAGAATGTGAGGGCTGGAAGATAAATTATTGGAGCTGCAATTTTTAAAACTCAAGGGATCTACTTAAAAAATCTACTTAAAGTCAAGCAGTCAAGTAGATTTTATTGTCATTCTGACCATACACCAGGGTGTAACACAAGAGCAGGACAGAACAGAACAGGATCATAAGTGCAAACAGGACACAAGTGTGCAAGAAACTCAAGTTCAACAATACAATCAGACAAGTGTAAAGTAATGTGTAAAGTGTAAACATTCAGTGCAATCAACAATAGCCATAGTCTGTTTTTAGTTAGTGGCAGTTTTAAGTCTCAGTTCCAGTTAAGGAGTCTGATGGCCTGAGGGAAGAAACTGTTCCCCGTTCTGGCAGTGGAGGCCTGTATGCTACAGAACTTTTTGCCAGATGGGAGGGGGAGAAGAGTGCGCGTTGAGGGTCCACGTGAGGTTCTCCATGATGTGAACACCAAGGAACTTGGTGCTCTGGACGATCTCCACCGAGGAGCCCCCCAGTGTTCAGTGGGGAGTGAAAATAGTTAACAGACCCCACAGACTGCTGCTTGTGATTGTATTTTCCTGATAATATCATTGTCTGGGACATATGGGTTTGTTTTCAACAAACCTTAAAATTTTAGGATATACACAGGTGTGAAACTTCACCACAAACCAGCTAAATGCATCACATGCTAGGCTGCTGTAGCGGTAAATTTTGTAAACTAGTTCTATAATTTGTCTTCATACAATTATAATTAGCCAACTGCTCTGTGGTAATGGCTGTTATCACCACAGTTTTAATGCATGAGAGTTCTTTTGGGTGCAATTATACCACCAACACTAAACACTGTTGTTCCATGAACACCAACCTCAACCCTATTAATCTATACTGAAATAAACAGTGTAATAACCATAAAAGGGAATGGTTCTAACAGCCTTTTTTGGCTTTGAAACCTCTTTTAGCATCAATGGTCAAATAGAATGTGGTGCAGTTCATAGCATTTTGAGGTGAGGTGATGCAGATGCCTGCTTGGAAATCATGCATTTGACTAAAACAGCTGTCATTAACTGTCCACATTTTCAAAATAATAACAATGACTGTTCTATCTATAGGCCTTTGCTGACTAAATTAATTGTGGGGTAATATTCCTTTAAATCATTAGCTTAAAACCAGTTTAAACTGTAATCACTTTCCAATTCACTCCCAGTACTTTCTTGTCTTGTTAGAGAATTCATTTGGAATAAAGAGGATGCTCTGCTTTAACTTTCCAGACTGAGCTCCAGTTACAGAACAGCTTTTAATAATTGAAAAAAAAATAAAAATTGAATAATCAGAAATACACAAATGCAAAACCAAAACTCCTCCATTTATATGTAGCCCACCAGAGGTAGTAATGCTGGAGTCTTTCCTAAATTATCATAAGAATTTTATTGTCTAAAATGTGCACTATCAAAAACAGCCTGAAACTGTCCTCCATTAAACTTTACAGCTAGTACTATATATTCTAGTTTAGTACTAGCTGTAACTAGAACAGCATTTCGAACTAGAACAGCCTTCGGTGATGTTGCAGTCTAGAAATGCAGCCCACCTGGACTGCAGCCTAGCATTCTGCCATTTACTCAGACGACGGCAACGATGACCCTGACCATTCAAATGTGTATGTTAAATTATTAAAAGAACTTAACAGCCTCTACAATCTGCAGTGAACTAGCAGCACTTTTATAGTGTGTATTGCTGATGAGAGGCTGGCACTTAAGGGGATATGACGAAATACCAAAAAATGTAGCATTGGTAACACAAGATAACATTACGAATGATATAAAACAGCTTCCACAAAATAATTTCAATTTTAAGGATCCACTGTTTCAGTGTTAGCGATAACCCATGACCTCAGGAAATCAATATTTATCAATACAAAAAGGGCCCTTTGTCCTTGAAAGTAAACTCCTTCAAGACATTGCAACACACACACACACACACACACACACCTTTTCATACTTCCATATGATGGTTGACACATGTTTTGCTGAACAGAGAGTGCTCAAGAGGGAATACAAGAAGCGAAGGACAGAAATGTCATCAAGTATTACACTAAAACTCTCTGAAGGAATCCTTGCTCTCTGTGATATGGCAGATGTGCCAGACAAATGATGTCCTTTTATTTCTCATCAAGGCATTTACTTTTGGTGTACTTAGGCTGCAGACTACTTTGGCATAGTCTCTGGAGATCACATCAGACATATACCCAACTGAACCGCTTCATAGTTTCCCTCATCAACCCAAACATAAACATCTATAAAGCTGTGTATTAATAATACATTAATGTGACAAATGATTTACAGCACTAATTTTCTAGTATACTTCCCCATAGCTCTGCATATATCTGTGTAGTTTGTTGCCATGATAGAATCCACAATTGGAGCCCTCTTATTCAAATACATTTACATTTGTGTATTGTGTGGATGCTCTTATCCAGAGTGACATACAATTTTGAATTATGTCACGGATGTTTGGCTTTTCCCAAAGGCACATTGTGCTGTGAATCAAAAGTCAATCTTCTGCTTAGAAGGCAGTGGCACTGCCCACTCTGCAGTAAATCCATAACAACTAACAAAAGCAACTGCAAAATTGAAAGTTCCGGGTCCCCATGAGACCCTTTATTGTAACCCACAAGCTGTATGAATGACAGCAATAGCTTTGGTAATGGAGGAATCATTGCGTGTATATGATGGAAAGATAAAAGGAAAAATCTTTTACTGCTACACTAAATAGTGTTTATGATAATCATGTTGAGAACCCTAATCTAAACAAATGTTATTGGGAGAACATCTTTAAATTAAGGCTAGTTTTTTGTATACTTTAAGCAGTGTGTTCAGCCATGCACAGAACTTGAAGCCATCAAAATGTGTTTAAAACAAATTTGTATACTATATATATTTTATGATTTATTAATTTTACATATACTTTTTATTGTTAAATATTTGTTATTAATATCACTGAATCATGGCGTTTTATTAAATTACATTTTAAAAGACTGGGTTGATTAATTCGTATGATTCATTTTGAGGGTGTGTGAACTGTGGGTCCTGTAGTTGTGAACAAGTTACTAAGGATGCTAAGGAGGAAACTAAAAGGCTGAGAGGCTGTAATTATGCTACCTACTCAAGGTAGCATTAGCTAGAACACTGAAAAGATTTCTCTGTTCTCAGTACTTTCTCGACAAACTCACATTCTGACTCATCATCCACTGAAGACAAAATGTTTAGAACATGATGAATTATTACCATTTAATGGTTAGTATTAGCATTAGCTCTTTAGCTTATTTAAGACACCCCCACTAAGTTTCCCTTCTTTTGGAATAAAATATATTTGGAACAATATTTATTGTTAAATGTACATTGTATGAGTCAGAATTCATTATGATAAAGTATTTATGTCCTATAACAGAAATGGGTTATTACAGAGTGGGTTACCTGTGAAGGAGACCAAATCTCTCAAATATTCTCATGCTCTTGAAGACCCCTATTACCAGGAGTAGGTTTGTGCAATTGGAGTTTGAACAAACCTACTCCTGGTAATATTTTAAGAGCATTATTAGGCTGTTCATACTGTTTCACTATATTCTGTGACTCTAGTATCTAGTAACACCAATTTAAGAAAACACATTAAGGGGGTTTATTGTATTCTTAAAGAGTTTATTGTATTATTTGTTCATAAAAGTCCAAACACATACAGGAAACAAATATTACTAATCAAAGTTAGATTGCATATGTACATATATGCATAACAAAGGCTTAAACAGTTTATTGTGCATTATATAAATGAGGCACAAAATGATGCAATTTAACATTTAATTATGCAATAGTATAGTTTGTAATGAATGAATTGCTTTTTAAATAAGTCATTTAGATGCATCGAATTTAGGAATCCTCTTAATAATCCTCAAATATTTGTCCTGTTAAACTATATGTCAGCCAGGATTTACTATGAAACACATTTACTATGTGCCACATTTGTTTGTGTACATACACTATTGATGAATAGTGCTGCGTTTTCATGATCAAAGTGATCCTATACTAAATTGTGCAAGGCACAAAGAGTTTTTTGTGCATGACTGTACCAATCCCTGCAAAGCTGTACCACCATGCAACTGCTCTATATGGAAGGAAAGAGGGCAAAGAGCTACACAAAGATTTAGTGCCAATGTATGGGTTCCACTGAAATGAAAGACAGGTGGTGGGGTGATATTAATAGAAAGTAAATTACGAATATCAAATAGAGTGCTGCTTTTCAAACTACATCCCTACCACTGAAAACCCTACTTAGCTGAGGTTTACTCTAGGGTTGGGTTTGAAATGTTGAGGATTATCATGATGAGAGCATTTCACACCAAAAGCTTTTTACTGAAAGTGAAATTGAAAGCACAGCTGGAGGAAGAAATCAAGGTAAAGGCACCATATGGACGAACTAAGAGGAGATAAGGTGTAAAAAACCTCAGGAAGATCAATAGCAGGTGAGTAGTGCCTAAGAACCACAACTGGGCAAATTTTGTTCAAATGTGAGCAATTAACAAATAAGATGATTAAGAAGATCTAAATCAGCTGATATTGGTCAAGATAGGAATGGGCAGATTTTTACTACTTACAATTATTTTGACTGAAAAGGGTTAGGTTACTTTGTGCTAAATATTAATATCATGTGTTAACTGTGGCATAATAAAGTGCTGGAAATGTGCTAGTTTTGTGTGTTCATTTAGCCTACACAATGCGAGGGGAAAAAGACTACTAAAAATGGTCACCAGCCAGAGCAACACCATAAATTAACTAACACATTGATAATGCCTTGTGTGACTCTTTAATCTATCTAGAGAAGTGCAAGTTGAAGCACAGCTTCTCACACACTATGTTCTGCATTTAAGACTTTACAATTGTAGATCTCTTCATAAATACTTTTATTGACTGCTTTTAAATGCTTTTGAAGTAATACTCTTGGCACCTTTTGACAGACTATGAAGGACAGCACTCATTGGGGACCTATGGACAAATCAACAAACAGCAAACCAACAAAACGGCAGAGCAAAGCAGAAAACTACAGGGAACCTTAAGACTCTCTGTTGTAACAAAATGCTACAGTCACGGGAAGTGGGAACTGCTGAGTGAAACATACAACCACTGATGAAATCACATGATTGTCACTCTTATTTCATGAAGGATACTAAACTGCTGAAAGTAAAATTCTGATTAAGCTTTTTTTATATAGCTATAAAAAACTAACAACGTCACTATTTAATGTTGTTCTAATTGGGTGGCAGGGTGTCACAACGTGGTTATGATGATTTTAATTTTATTAATTAATTTAGTATTTAATTAAGCCTAATACAAAGGTTTATATAACTGTATTAAGGTCAGACTAAAATATAATTTTGTTGCTTGACATTACAATTAATCAGTATGAGCAAAAATCCCTGATGAAGGCAATTTCATAAAAATTGCTTGCTTTTTGGTAAAAATAAAACATTTCCATTCAATTACTAGAATGTAACAGTTATAGAGTGCATGCAATGCATAAATATGAAATTGCTTTTCCACGAGAAAAAGTGAAGTCTGTTTGTGTGGTTGCTATAAACCCAGGGTTTGGAGACAACCAAACGGTTTTATGGCCAGCAAAAAGTTTGTGTTTAAAAAAATATACATATGGTTTAAGACAGCTGAACACATAGCCGCATTCAAGTGCCAATTACCGTTGATTAAACCACAACAAACAGTGACACACGTTTTTTTTTATAACTGACCTGAACTTTAGTGTCTGTTTATGAGTCTGCTGTGTGTAGCTCCGCAAGATTAATTCGTTTTTCTGTGGTCTGTCCCTATCCAGCCACCTTAGCAGTGAAGTCACGCAGTCACGCAGTCTCCGCCCCAAGTTTTAAGGCAACTTGACCATCCGCTCTCTCTCCACACATTACTGAGGCAACTCAACCACAACCACACTGTCCTAAACCATATTTTAAATAAGCAATACTCTGCCCTGATCAACCGATCAAAAATCTGAATATACACGCACTACATCAGGTATTAACCAACGTTTTGACATTAGAACCATGTCAATAGTTCAACAGCCATAGGAAGAGAAGAGGCACCAAATTTCAGCTTTAAAAATAATAAAAATAAAACTTAAGAAGAACAGAAGTGTGATTGTTGACGCAATCCCTCTAATAATAAGTATATATGCAGAAAGAAAATACAGGGCCAGAGGAAGGTGACACTGGAAGTTGTAAGGGAATGGGGGCTCTTAGTATAAGATGTTAGTGTGTTGTGTAAATCTAAAATGGTAAGTTGATACATATTGACTTTACATCATCTTTAGCAGCAGG
The DNA here is from genome assembly GCA_037974365.1 of Hydrocynus forskahlii. NCBI lineage: Eukaryota > Metazoa > Chordata > Actinopteri > Characiformes > Alestidae > Hydrocynus > Hydrocynus forskahlii. Next base: position 10,003 of record JBBPCX010006331.1, read on the forward strand.
GTTGCAGGTGGCTTCAACAGGTCTGATTTGACACACACAGACAACAAAACCACCTGCCAAAACACGACACAACACTCCAGTACACTCTGATTAATAACCAAACCAATAGAAAATTTATTTGAAAGGTACAATTCTACAAAATTCTAAATCACAGTTTTCTTATCTGAATACATCTGATGAGTCATTTGGGATATTGAGTCAGCTCTTGCTTATGTGGTCTCTGACATGCCACTAAATATCTCAATAATATCTTAATTATTAATAATATCTTAAGATTACCATCACGATCAGAGGGGAATACTGTAGCATACCTATGCCAAGCCTGCTGAGATTAGCCCAATTATCAACCCAGAGACAGCATTAAAAATGTGTAAATAAATTTAAAGGGCCTCTGTAACTGTCAATCTAAATAAAGGTTTTCAATATACCAGTACACTGAAACTAAAGATAACCAAAAAACCATGCACAAATAATTAAAATTCTTTACAGGATATCATGGATGAGGCCTGTGTAAATTTTAGGCCTTGTCAACACCTTAAACTCTTGTTCCTCAAACCACTCCAGACCAGAACTCCACATGACCACCAGTGAGCAGGTATTGTTTTACCTTAATAATGTGTCTGTATGTGTCTGATCCACTCTGTACAGCACACACTAACACTGCACTACTATGTTAGTGGCGGGCTAGTGATTAGAGAGTTGCTTGTGTGATTAGAAGGTCATGAATTTGAATCCCAGGACTGCTACTGGCATCACTGTGGTACGCTTGAGCAAGATACCATCCCCACACACTGCTCCCTGGGCGCTGCTTTTCTGCCTGCTTGGGTGAATGGGAACTATTTCATGCCGCTCACATTGTGACAAACTGACACTTTACACTTTACACTAATATGCCACTAATATGTCAATGCCACTACTAACTTACGAACATAAGTCGTAAAGTGTGTTTTCGATCTGGGTATGCACACCATGCTATTACAGTATGATTCCTTGGGCAGGACTCCTAATGCTACTACACATGTAACATGATTCAGTGCTAAGCTGCTCTGGATAACAGCGTCTGCCAAATGTATAAATGTAAATACATAAATCCAGTATGCTATTTTGTTCACGTCATGCATCTCTATTGCACATACAATACCATTTCATATAGTTAAGCCTACCTTAAACAGCAGTGAGTCCTCCATGCGCTCAGCATAAACAGAAGTGAGGCGGTATTGGTTTTCCACTGTAATGTCAATCTGGTACCCCGTCAAAACGTAGCAGACTGTGCGAAACTCCTGGATTTTCTTCTGGAACACCTCTTTCAAGCGCTGGTTCTTCAGTTCGGCACTCTCCATCTGCTTACGCAAGTCTGCCAAAAAGACAATCAAAACAGGACTCATTTGAATACGAATTAACATTTGAATAAGGAAACAACTGGGTTATCATCAGAAAACTGCTAGTTATATTAACATTCCCCAGAGCAACAATATCAATACAAATCACAATACTGATATTTTGTATTAAACAGCCCTATTAAATTAGTTTTAAATGACTCTAGTGCATCACATATGCTGACAGTCCTGTGTTTCTGGCACATTCAGCTCCAATTTGCATGTAACCTGCTGCACCACCACCTTATTTTAAGCTCCAGCCAATCGGGGAGTTCTAAAGTAGTTCATCGTCCTGGTGTTTAGATGTAGTCTGTTAGATCTCCAGTATCAAGTTGTATATATACCACTGGTGTAAGGGAAGATCTGAACATTCTCCACCTAGGGGAGCTATTTGAACTCAAATTGCTTGTGTGTGAATCACTGAAAATTAGGAAAACTACATCAGCAAATATCACAAATTTTTGTACTTATAAACTGCATGGACATGAATAAATTGAAATGTTTGCTGTTACAAACTGCATGTAAATAATTACTTAATTATAGATTATTTGACTGCTAATTTTAATGTTCATAACATCTATACATGGGCTTAGCAAGTACAGGAAGTTTTTATAGTACAAACCTATGCAGTTTTTATAGTACAAAAAACTAAATCAGGCTCTCAAGTGGTGCAACTGTCTAAGCATTGGCCTCATCACTGAGAGATCATGAGTTTGATCCTAGTGGAGCAGCAGCCATCTGTGGCCAGAAATCTAACAGAGCATAACTGGCTTTGCTCTGTTTAGGTGCTTAGGGTCCCCCTCTCCCCATCACTGCTATCCAGCACGCGCATCTGACATAACAGAACTGACAGTTAGCGTTCTCCTCCATGTGTGTAAAGACTTTGCTCTAATGGCAGATCAAAACCAATGCCAGGTGGCTGCCTCCACATGACTGAGGAATTGCATGTTCACCTTCTCCATCCCCATGATTAAGAAACAACTGGAAATAAATAAAGAAAAAGAGAAATAAAGAGAAAATCCTGCCCTACTATGTCATCAGAGGGCGATTTAACTTTAACAGTAAGGACAAGGTTTTTTGTCTTAAAATGTAATTTCAGATATTGTGTATAGCACGAGGAATATTACATTTATTTATTCTTTTTACAAAACGGAGTAATGACAAAATACATAATTTGTATAACTCTCTCAGTGGGGATCACTTTTTACCAGGCTGCTTGGCTACAAAGGGCAACACATCTATCATGGTTCAGGGCAAGTTAAGTTAAAAAAAAGAGGGTAATGACTGGCCAATTAGGGCCAAGCTTTTGAATAATCAGGAATTGGCAATGGTGGACCTCTAGCAGTAAATTAAGAGGGGAATACTGACTGCTGCCACTAAAATTGCTCATGGTGATGAATAGAATGATCTTTCTAATTTATTAATGTTACACTCTTGTCATCCACATGGCTCACTTGAGAGGCTAAAATCACCACTTCTATGGCAACATAGTACGAGAGCAGATTTGTCTACTCAGTAGAACAACTCAGTATATTCTGAAATTTAGCAATAAAAATACCTATATTAATGCAATACAATATTTTGGGGGTAATTTTGAGTACTTGTGTTTGAGAAATACCAGTGAATTTTCAAAGCCTGTGAAACGGTCCTCAGTCACGTGCTTAACCAAAGTTCTGCTAAATGGCCATTCATCCGCATGTTGTCCAATGCTCATTCATTGTCAATTTTGCAGAAATCGGCGCTTTCCCTCCAAACGCTGACTACTGTAGATGCAAATTACATGCAAAATGTTCTTTCCCCTGTCCATTACCTGCTAACGCAAACTGAACGATGCTCTTCCGCAAACGATCATCTCCGCAAACATATTGCTTACAACACAATGAAAGCTAAAATTACTGTCATTTTCAAGAGGAACAACACGGATACTGTGTTTGAAACAACACTGTGTAAGACAGTGTGTGACAGAGACAGCGAGACACAGCTGGCAACAACAGAAACAAAATTATGTACACTTACGCACACACGCCTGCACACACACACATATACGCACACACACCATTTTGTCTGACATTCTAATTTGTTAAGGCTGATTTTCTTGGTACATATATTTTTGTTCTGTCTGTCCCACTGTTGTATCCTTCCACCAAACAATATTGAGAAAAAAAAGAATTTTCCAAAATAAGCAAATCCTGAGGAAATAGAAGCTCCCTCAGCAGGGCACACAAAAATATTCGAAGAAACATACATTTCAGTTATAATATGAAACAAATAGTTAACTAAATAATAATGATAATGACATTATGAAACTGGGATTGTATGAGTGGAAATAACTGTTGGGTTGCCCTGCTTTCCTCTAAAGACTTACTGGTAGAGCCTGTGAACCTTTTAACGAACAGTATCTGCTGAGCAGGTCAGCTCAGATTAACGTGTTCTGTAGCTGATAAAGTGCAACGGTGTTACAAATTATGATTGCTCTGTCAGCTACTTTTAGTCCTACAAATGCAGATCTAAATTCATAAATGTGATTGACTCATTCCCTAATCCATGTATATCTGAGCAAAATCAATGACCTGAACTGCAAAATGGATTAATTTTATTAAAGCATGTTTTGATTCTTCATACCTAAAATCTCCTGTGAAGGCGGTATAATAAGTGTAGTGTCATCAGTTGCCATGGCGCCTCCTGCCTCCATCTTCCGAAGGCGGTCCCGTAGACGTTCACACTCCACCCTCAAATGCTCCAAGTCTTCAGCACGTTGCTGCTTAGCAATACTGGTGGGGTTCAGACGGAAGTGCATCACTTTTGTTTTAACAGGGTCGTAATCTCCCTGGAAAACATCCAAAAACAAAGACAAAATAGGTCAGTGTAACATTTTTACATGTAGAGTTAACTTATAAATCTAGCCAATTTTATATATTGTCAGATGACGCTGGGTTGGATTGGGCAGCACTCGCCTTATTTGTAGGTTCAAGATCCATGACTCTTTGTGAACCCATGTTTTTTTCTACAATTTCAGAAGTGAAAATACTTACTTAAAAAAAGAAAATGCTTGCTCTTCAGCCAACAAAAAGGCAATTCTTATCCACAGCCACGAACTGACACTTCTTTGGGCGCAAAACTACAGGGATTTAAAATCCACTAAATGAGATTTGTGTTGAATTAAGGGGCCTAACAAAAACTTTTGGCCAAATCTGAGCAGCTCATTATCGTGCAAATTACACAGAACATGAGAAAACATCACATGTCTACTGTGGGCCAGGCCATCTCTACCAAGATTAGTGTCTGAACTTGGATTAAATGGGCATAAATAAGAACACCACATGTCGACTATGTGCCAGTTCCTGACCTCACAAATGCTCTTTTGACTGCATGGGCACTAATTTCTATAGACACATTCCAAAATCTTGAGGAAAGTTATCCCAGAATAGTGGAGGCTAATTCTCCTTTCCAAAATCAATGGCATTTATGTTATGTCCAGCAAGGTTATCTGATGTCCACATACATAGTGTATTTTGTTCCATTATATTTTGGGGAATAAATAAAGTCACACTTAATATAGCATCAATCAGTTGAAAAATTCATACACAGGACCAGTCAAAAGTTTGGACACACCCTCTCATGCAATAGTTTTTCTTTACTTTTTTATTTTCTACACTGTAAATGAATATTGACGACCTCCAAACCATGAAGGAACACATATGGAGTTATGTAGAAAACAATAAAGTGTTAAACCAGAATGTTTTACATTTTAGATCAGCTTCATGAGGTTGTCACCTGGAATGGTTTTCAATTAACAGGTATGCCCTGTCAAGAGTGAATTAATTGCCTTCTTAACGTGTTTGAGACCATCACTTGTGTGCAGAGGTAGGGTTGGCACAAAGGTCTATACAGTGAACAGCCCTATTTGACTAGTGTTCTAATCCATATTATGGCAAGAACCATTCAACTAAGAGAAACGACAGACTATCATTACTTTAAGACATGAAGGTCAGTCAGTCCGTAAAATTTCAAGAACTTCGAACATATCCTCAAGTGCAGTTGCAAAGATCATTAAACGCTATGATGAAACAGGCTCTCATGAGGACCGCCCCAGGAAAGGAAGACAAAGAGTTACCTCTGCTGCTGACAATAAGTTCAGAGTTATCAGCCTCTGAAACTGCAAATGGACAAAACCTCAGATTAGCGCCCAAATAAATGCATCACAGAGTTCAAGTAGCAGACATCTCAACGTCAACCGTTCAGAGCAGATTGCATAAATCAGGCCTTCATGGTCGAATTACTGCAAAGAAGCCACTTCTGAGGAAGAACAAGAAGAAGAAGAGAGTTACTTGGGGCAAGAAACACAAGGAATGGACGTTAGACCAGTGGAAGTCTGTCCTTTGGTCAGATGAGTCCAAATCAGAGATTTTTGGTACCACCCGCCGTGTCTTTGTGAGACATAGAAAGGTGAGTGGATGGTTTCTACATATGTGGCTCCCATCGTGAACCATGGAGGAGGCGGTGTGATGTATGGGGACGCTTTGCTGGTGACACTGTTGTCAATTTATTTAAAATCCAAGGCACACTTAACCCGCATGGTTACCATAGCATTCTGGAGCAACATACCATCCCATCTGATTTGCACTTAGAGGGACCATGATTTGTTTTTCAACAGGACAATGACCTTCAAACCCACCTCCAGGGCTATTTGACCAAGAAAGAGAGTGATGGAGTGCTGCATCAGATGACCTGGCCTCCACAATCACCAGACCTAAGCCCAATTGAGATGGTTTGGAATGAGTTGGACCGCAGAGTGAAGGCAAAGCAGCCAACAAGTGCTCAGCACCTCTGGGAACTCCTTCAAGACTGTTGGAAAACCATTCCAGGTGACTACCTCATGAAGCTGATTGAGAGAATGCCAAGAGTGTGCAAAGCAAAAGGTGTTCCTTCAAGTCTTCAGTATTAATCTACAATGTAGAAAATTTAAAAATTAAGTAAAACCATTGAATGAAAAGGTGTGTCCAAACTTTGACTAGTACTATACATTTGAAAATCACCCCTCCTAGAAGCTGACCTACCAAGCAAAGTGGTTAGATGATATTCTGGCACGTTCCCCAATTCAAAAGAAGCTGACCCACCAAGCAAAGTGGTTAGACGATATTCTGGCTTAAATGGCTTGCTTCAGATCATTTTAGCGCTCGGGCATGCTAACGTACAGAATTTCTTTTTATGTATTGGATCAGTCAGTCTGTCTGACCTGGGCTCTTTTGAGTACTAATTTTTTTCCATGGGACATGACTGCCAGACTGTGGGCTGATGAAAATCTTTATAAAGTCTTTGTAACCATTTTTTTTTTTATATTCTTCTGGGGTCCTTTGATATGTATTTGCTCAGGCCATACTAGACTGATATGAACAGCAGAGTTCTGATATGAACAGCATGTAAAATTATGTGGTTACAGTTTTATTCAGCAGGGAAAAAAGAAGAAAAAAAAAGGTCAGCAGACCTCTACACAAAAGTGGACTATTTTAAAACCATGTAGTGTTGGCTAAGCTGGTATGTTTGCCTATGCATGAATTCTTCCGTTTTATCTGAGAAAATAATTTGTTTTGCCTTCAGCATCACAGATGTGCATCACTTCCTTCATAAATGCATGAGGGGTGATCTAAAAATATTACAGATGAAAGCCATTTTTAAGACTGATGCGGGAGAAAAAAAGATAGACATCTCTCTTGCTTTCCTGCTTTTTCTCCTTAAGCCATCACTGGCACTGCTGGTGAGTGTAAATGGAGTGTGTATTTCAACATGCTAATAGCATCAGTGACAAAGACTGAATTGAAAAAAGGAATGACTAGAGATGGCACAAACAAGACATGCATGCATTACGGTAAATGTGAAAAATGGTACTGAAATTGTGGTCAATAACTAAAAACAAAAACTATTCTATAACTTATTAAATAGACGATTTATTAATAATCCTAATGTTTGTTAACGGTAAGCTCTGGGCACAAAGCTAATGCTTACTATATGAATAGTACATTTAACTTGGTCCAATGACAACTGATGTACACAGTCATATTTATATTCACAGTATTTTACAAGGCTTCAAGCATTATTTTGTAATATAACACCAAGACCAGAAAGGCAGTAATATGCTATAGGAAATAAAGCACATGCTAGTATCCAGCACTGTTTATACTGTCTTTACATCTCCTTCTGAATGTCAATAAATATTGGGCCTGCAGAGAAACTTAAATATCATGAAAAAGTTAAGGCTAAGTTATAACCATGGTTGATTTTAAGTGCCTCTCTGTAATATCATTTATTTATTGGGTACCAATAAAAAAAAAAAAAAATTTAGAGTCACTTTAATGGTTCTCAAAAGCATCCCTCTGAATCCCTCTGAAGAAGTCTTCTACATATAGTGAATACAGGAGTTTATATTTACCAAAATGAACATGGTTACCTTAAGGGTAGCATACTACAGTGTGCGTTTTAGTCCAATTTAATTAGGATTACAATTCTTTCATGTTTTGCATGTACTTTGTATCCATTTCTGCTTATTCATTCTATCTAAACCTTATGTAGTATCCAGCTCTTAACCTCACAATTTTCTACACAAATCATGTACCTTCACAAAGGTAGGGCAAACCTAAAGATCATCTTGGGAGATACAAAAAACAAATTCTTAAATGTAACAAAATGGCCTCTTAGATACTGATTTCAGGTTTCACTGGTTTCAATTCAATTCAATTCAATTCAGTTTTATTTATATAGCGCTTTTTACAACCAGGTTGTCACAAAGCAGCTTTACA
>JBBPCX010006341.1:0-37096 GCA_037974365.1 Hydrocynus forskahlii
AGACAGACAGACAGACAGATAGACAGATAGATAGATAGATAGACAGATAGATAGACAGATAGATGGATAAAATCCATACATATATGCATACATACACACAATGTAGAGATCAGCTAGTATTTTCAAATATTGTAAAAAAAATGTTCTTACATGGCTGTGCCTTCTACTTTTGATCACTACTGGTTCTGGTGTTTAGGACGGTCTTATTGGACATTTACATGATAATATTAAGCCCTCCAGGACAGGCTAGAGCTATAAAGTGGAGCCGTTAGTTGGGGGATGGGGCCATTAGATGGGGGTTCTGGTTTAAACAGTTTTGTCAGAGGATACGGTCCTCCTCGTCTAATAGTCTGAAACGGCCACATTGTTTCTGACTCGTGCTCCAGGTTCCTTGGTGGCAGCAGATGCTGAGTTACGCATGGCCATTTGATCATAATTAATCACTGCCTGCTCTGCTCCCTGCCCCAGGACCTTCAGCACAGACTGTCCCTGTGTGTGTGCTCACCCACGTGTCCCTAAGGGAGGCTGTGAGGGGCGCAGTACAATTCTGAGCAGATCTAGGAGTCATTATGTTATTTGTATTGTATGTGTCCAATATATGTGTTGCATGTAGAGCTGTCACTGTCAATTTTAGCAGTAATCCACTAACACATCGATTGTTTTGATGATGAATTGAATGAGGTCAAGAGATAAAAAATGACTTAATAATAAAAAAGGACTAAACACAGACAAAGATACTAAAATACGTTTCTGGCAAAAGATCAAACATTTTAAAAAGACTGCAGATGAAAAGAATACATATAAATTATAGGTATATATACATATACAAACATTGGGGGGGGGGGGGGGGTGCATATAACTAGGTGGGTCCTTCAGGCTCTGTTTCTAACTGTACAAGGCTGTTTACACCTTGCATTTGCATACATTTATTCTGGTTGGATTCCATTTACACTTTTGACTTGAAACCAAGTTGGCCATTATATGTCATTGTCTGTTGGTGAACACTACTTCTAAAGTGGCTTTCAAAAGCACCAGGGGTCGACCGTTGCCCCAACGAGCGAATGAAGAGAGAAACAAAAAGAAGAAAGAGAGCAATGCAAGAAAACGGTACTCTCAGAAGAGTGAGACCGCAAGTCTGCATCAAACCTCTGATCTGAAATTTCAAACAAAAAAGTTCCTCCATGTTTCTATATTCCATGCATTATGTATAATATTACTTGTTTATTACACTAAACAAGTAAATAATTTTCAATGATTTGCCATAATTCATTAATTCATTATCCGAGCTGCCTATCTCTAACCAGGGTCGCAGGGAGTGCTGGAGCCGATCCCAGCACCCACAAGGCGACAGGTGGAGAAACACACTGGACAGGTCACCAGTCCACACACACACACCTAGGGGCAATTTAACATTTCCAGTTCACCTGGCATGCACGTCTTTGATTTACAGCCTAATTAAATGCCAATTGCAGCGAGATAAATTCTTCACACATGCAAACCACAAAGTGATTTTCATTCTGATTTGTTCTTTATAGCTTAAAAAAGAGGAAGGTGTGGGCTGGAGGTCTTTTTACAACCAACTCCATCACATGTTAAGCACTTTATGCTCATGCTTTGTTTAAAGAGCTTTCAGAGACTTAAAGCATGCCTGCTGTTGACACTCGGCAGAAACGTTTACACCGTGCGTAACCTGTGATTGCTCAGAGTTTAAAACCGAGCATGCCCACTACGAAGCCCACACGCATGATTCACACCTGCTCAAGGTCTTTCATCCACACAATCTAGCCTACACGGTAGGAGGTGGGCAAAGGAAATAAACTCTAACCCCCTCAGTGAGCGGCCTCCACTCTCCTCTACCGCACTGCACTTTCCCGTCTTAATTGTGAACATCGCAATGTGTTTAATTAGCTCCTTTTTTCCCTCTCGGCTCCACTTGGGTGTAAAGGGGCATATTCTTTTTGTCCCATGCCACGTTTGCTATGATTGGGAGCTTCATAATGAAAGCCAAGTTGTTTTTTTTACTCTGCCCAGCCCTACTCTGCCCGAGAGTTAATCAAATGTTTGTCAAGGCCGTTTTTTGCTACTGCCTTGGGCGAAAAAATTCCCTTCTAAATCCTTTAGTTAGATGGCCTGAGGGTTTCACTGGTTAATTGTTGTGGGTACTTATCCAAAGAAACGGTCTCACACCCTCTCTGTCGTGAGAGGGTGTTTTATTGTACTTTGTGCCTTGCTCACCCCACCACTGAATTCTCCTCAACCATTTACTTCATCTTTCCTGTTCAGGCACCAAATTGCTGTGGGTGATGGATCCGGCCTTGGTTTTGCTAATGAGTATTAATTCAGTTGTCAGGCAGAATTTCATTAGGAGATTTTGCTCGTTCTGGGCATGAGATTCCCAAGCGGCCAGAAGCCCACATTTCCAGCAGCGGGATATTGGCTGAGCCTCCACTGAGTGGATTTCTGTTTGACAGATGTTCACCACCTACTTCTGCTGACGTAGATCACATTGAGAGATGGACATATGGCCAGACTTCACCATTCACCATGCGAAGCACAAAAGGCGTGTAGAATTTCAGACAAAACAGTAAACTCTTAAAGGGACATGTCCCAGATTTTTCTTACGTTTTATTTTTTTCACCCTCCCCACTCGTTTGTCTGTCTTTTGCACAGAGAATGCACAATTTTTTTACATAAGCATTGTCCAACCTCTCTTTACCCTTTTGCTTGCAAGTCCAGACCATACCAGACTCAGTATGTAAGAAGAGGATGTGTAACTGCAGAATGTAAGAAAACATCTGCACGGAATGCAAGGCTGGATCCCACTTTAATGACCCGAGATGTGGCTGAGAGAGAACTGATGAACAGGGAGGAGATGTAGTGCTGGAGCTTCAGCCATGGTGCTGTCTAATAACTAAACAGGCTGTTTTGTTACTTCACCTTTAAGACACGTAGAAAGTATTCATAAGGAGCTGTATTATGATTGGCGGCCCTTTATTGTGCCAAAACTCGTGGGGCGGTCTGCCGTGGTTAGTAACTACCAAAAGTGGACCAGTCAACCGGCAACAAGGTCATAGGTGCTTAAAGCTCACTGATGTGCATGAGGAGCGAAGGCTAGAGCTTCTGGTCTGATCCCACAGAAGAACTACTGTAGCATAAACCCCTGAAAAAGTCATGCTGGCTCTGATAGAAACAAACAATGCAGCACAGCTTACTGCAAATGGGGCATGGTATTCCTTAATGGCAGTGTCCTCTTCCAGCAGGTTAGTGCTCCCTGCCACACTGCAAACATGTTTGGGAAAGGTTTGAGGAACATGAGTAAGAGATTAAGGTGTTGACTCTAAATTTTCCAATCTAATCAAGCACCTGAGGGACATGCTAGATAAACTAATCCAATTCATGGAGGCCCCACCTCACAACTTACAGGACTTAAAGGATGACTTTGGAAAACATGTTTTTTTTCTTTCAGAATGTATTAGTAAAAGGACCAAATGAAACAAAAAAGGATTGTCCCTGCTAGCCAGTGTCTGTGCATGCACACTACCCAACCCCCACTGCTATATTTGACTTTCGACCAGTGCTGAACACTTTAAGCCAGTAAATATAGAAATAAATGAGTTGGCACTCTGATTCTGTACCTAATTGCGTACTTTGGCTTCGACTGAGAGGTCAGTGCAGCTGTGTGGGTCATTACATAACGTTATGTAACTACTAGTGTTGTCTGCAGTGCTAGACGAAAATAGGATTTCCTCATGAAGACTTAATAATTTGGCGCTTTCTGATTTAACTACAGTAATCCAATTAATCCTTACTAAGCCCAGTCTATGTGCATGCACAGTGTGTTTTCAATTAACTGGAAAGAGCTAGCCACCAATACAGTGTGATGCAGTCAGCCCTGGTAAAGATGATTAAAAATGTCAGAAAAAAATGTCTTTGTGGCAGTTTACCTTGCACAAGAATTTGGAGAAAAATCCCTAATTTATTTAAATAAGTACAGTCATAGACATCAAAATCATGTGTCATCCCAAATTATTGCCACCCTAGAAAGTCTTATAAACAAAATGTACCTGAATGTTCTCATTTATATTTCACTGTTTTTGTGTCAGCCTGGATGGTCAGAAATTCTTCTATGGCCATGCATCATGCATCCTTAGTCATTTATGATCATTATATGATAGAGTTACTAATGAATAAGACAGATATATGTTGACCCTAAATGATGCAATAGCTATGAAACACAGCTACATGCCTTAAAATGCCCATATCAACTGACAGAGAAATTTTTTAGGAGTATTTAACTACAGGAGTTGTATTGAACCTGTCTGGAGGATGGATGCTTATTTCTCCCACAGACACACTGAGGAGGATGGTAGGAGAGGGAAAACATTTGACGATCATGCCAAAGCCAGCAAGCTATTTGGATGATGTGTGAGTTCTATGGTCAGACAAGACAAAAAACAGACTTTTTTATAAGAATCATTGGGTTTGACATAAAAGGAATGATGGTTATACACAGAAGGCCTTATCCACATTGTTAGGTATGGTGGAGGGTGAAACGTTTTTGGGCTGTTTTTCCTCCACCACCCCTGTGGGAATCTTGTTTGGATACATAGCATTATGGATTTTAAGCAATTTCCTCTGGGATAAAAAATGTTTTCTAATTCTGATTCTCAGTACCAGAAGCTGAGACTGGATCTTCCAGCAGGACCAAGTTCCAACAACACATGGTTTGGTGACCACAAACTCAAACCTGGCCATCCTAGTTCCCTGACCAGAACCACATAAACCTGTGAGCTGAGCTGAAAAGAAGAGTCTGAAAGATAAGAACTGGCAACCTGGAGGGTTTGAAGACATGCTGTATTGAGGAGTGCTCTCAGATGGTAATGTAATCTAATAAGGTATTATAGGAGGTTCTTCTCTGTAATTCTGGCAAATGAAGGTTGCACAAATGATTAAATGCATTAAATAATTATGATACATGTGGTTTTGTTACAAATCAATACATCCTTTGAAAAGGGTTTGTGCTATATAGACTATCATGACAGCAAAAATGAGAGCATACAGAGTCTATTAATAACTCAATATGGATCTTTAGTCAAACTTTTTTGGTTAGGGAGTCAATACTAGGCAGCCATGAATAACTCATAGCTCTGCAATGCAGAGGCCGTCAACATAATGAGCAGCAAAAGCAATGCAGGATTTTTCTCACCTTCAGAAAAGCATGTGAGGGAGCGTCTCGAATGCTTGTGAGATGTGATGACTGTAAATTATCGAGCCTGACTGAAGCAACACCTGCTGAAGTTAATGAAGCGTGCCAGGCAGCGCTGGCTGCGCATTCTACTCGAATAAGGATTTCTTGTGTGTTTCTTGAGACATGAGCCTTGATTTGCACCTTTTTACATGTTGTGAAGGAATGTAATCCAGCAGCGAACATTCTGAACTGCTATGTATTCGTAATGAGGAACATCTGCACCAAAGCTTCACGAATGCTGATGAATCTTTCACACATATATTACCATATACATTTTCATTAGATTGCTCCACAAGACGGGCTATGGCATTAATAACCGTTCCCCTACTTAGTCATCCCTTGGGAGCAACGTGGTGTTTTTGCGAATGCAGTGAAGCTGGCCAAATTTAGATGGGGCAAAAATGCTGACTCTAACAGAAATCCGGAGTCAGCGAATTGTCTTTTTCCAAAGCGAGTGCAAAATGAGAGAGGGAATATTTTACAGTGGGAAGCAGCTCAATGGCCCAGTTCCTTCCCTCATGATGATGGACTGATCAGGCCCACAAAATAGGAGGGAGGTCCACATGGAGCAGCAGTCCTATAGAATATGCATTTTGTTGGCCTGTTTTGTACATAGTGCACAGTAAGCTGCATAGATGTGTCCTTTACTGGCAAAGTGCCCTGTGCCTCACACTGCAAGTTGGTAAAAGATGTATTATACTGCATGCATGGAGCAAAGGCTCAGAAGCAATTCAGTGACGTAACTGGATGAGTCTCTGGGTCAGCATTCTTCATGCATGAGAGCTCCAGGATCAGCTCTAGTCTGAGGTGATGCTATACCCGTAAATCTCTACTGTGACTCAGGGACTGCTTGCTGATGCTGGAAGTCATCTGAAGGCTTTAACCTTTAAAAAATAGTTTGACAATAAAAGCTTCCTCTTTACTCCAAAGTATGATCGGTTGAGTCTTGGTGTCTGAAGTTTGCTTCTGAAAGCCCTTTTCACAGCAGCCATAAAATATCATTTCTGTCTATTTTGGAGGTCCCCAAGCATTTTTTCTTCAATAAAGTTGATGGGATCTGTTTGTAGGATGGATATGTATGTAATTTATAAAACTGAAAGCAAGCTGGAATTTCATGTTTGTAGGTGAACAAGCAAGTCAGCATTCACAAATGTGTTTTTGTTGTTTAAATGACCCTTTTTCAATTTCATATCAAGAAAGCTGTAATTGAGCCTTCTTTGTGGATGGGTGTGAACTGTTTTCACAGAAGTGGATTTCATTTCCTTCCCCTTTCACTCCTCATTGCTCACTAGCAGCTCAACATGGAATCACAACATTTCACAGGGGCCTGGTTAACTTGATAACAGAGTTCAGCTTTGAAACAAATCTCTCTGTGTAGTCAGCACTTGAGTGGTGTTGAATATTTTCTAAAGCTGCAAGCGGTTGCAGATGCCCCGGTATATTCAAGCAGGTGTAAAATTCTCTCAGAAAGGACTTTCAGTGTGAAGACCTTTAATAGTAGATAACTAATAGGTAGCAACCAACAAGGGAACGAGGCATCAGCAACCAAAAGAATAACAAATATGTTGAAAAAAATCTGCAAATATCATCAGGCTGCTGCCAACTATAATTGCAATTCGGTTTGAAGCCTTCTCTGAGATAATGTTCACAGCAGCTTTCTGTTCATGTTCTGTGTATAGCGGGGACTCTATGGCTTTCGTTACCTTTGTTTTTTCTGCTTGAATTACTGCAGAAACAACAGCAACAGCAACTCCCTTTTGGGTGTTTTCTATTTATTTGGTGGTGGGATTTGGTGGTGGGATTTGTCAGCATGAGTGCTTTCTCACAAATCAAAGTGCTCATGAATGTAGCTGTATTGTTAAATGTGAGCTGTGTAGCGAGACTTAAAAGTTGTGTTGTGTTTGCTAGGCATTAGTTTAGAGCTAGCTAAGCAGTAATAGAAGTAAATGCCACATAAATGAGAAAGTAAGTAGTACTGTGATTTCTGTCTGACTCACCATTTTCAATAAAAATGGACAAATTATGGAAAAACAGGCTTCAAGGGAGGTGCTACTACTGTTTTTCTATATGTAGTGTATTTCCATTCATTTCCATTAGTACAGGTTTGTCATACAGCATCAAATACCATGTAGGCAAGGCTATTTGAGATTACTTAAGAACTCAACATGCACCGAGACAAGTGTGTAATGATTTAGATATATTATAAGCATGCAGGCTTGGCTCCAGAACAAAACCACTGGAGAGTTCATTAGAAATAAATAGGGGCACAGTGGCACAGCACACATCATTGAGAAATAATACCACTGCCTTCTCAACTCAGCCTCTAATAGACAACCATTAATATTGCTGTTTAAATTTCAAGTGGAGGGGGTTTATGTAGCTGGTGGCTTGAAATGTATTAATGACAGTATATTGTAGGCCTCCTAGTGAGCTAAGATTGCATTAATTTGCCCAGCAAAAGTGGATATCTAACAAGCTATCCATAAACAATGCCAAGTCCTGCAGAATACAATCTGTTTGCAATGACAGGCACCATCAAATGCATGGGCACTGCGTAGGCTAATGACAGTCCTACCCAATGCTACCATCATCTGACCACCAGAGTGGTTCTGCAGTTTTGATTTGTTTTTTTAACCCAAGTGAGGTTAAGAAATTCAAACTGAGGGTCACGTGGAGACATCAAGCATGGAGAAGCATGTTATTCCATATAGGGATTTTTTAAGAAAAGTGCGAGAAACAGGAGACTAAACGAGAAAACAAAAAGTGACTAACAGAACAAAATAAAGCACGTAGTAAGAGGGGTGGAATATACATAAACTTGAAGTTGGAAAAACACACAAAGCAAGAAGCACAGGGCAAAAATACGAAGCAAACAAAAGCAAAAAACTTGGGGCAAAAACTGAGCAAAAAAAAATGACAGATAGAAAAACTGAGCACTATTCAATTCAATTCACAACCAAGTTGTCACAAAGCAGGTCCAGGTCCGAGCCCCTAGTGAGTGAGCCAAAGGTCATAGAGTTGAGGAAAAACTCCCTCAGCTGGAGGAAGAAACCTTGGGAGGTGCCAAGACTCAAAAGGGGAACCCGTCCTCTTCAGGTCGACCCAGAGAGAAAGAAAAGAGTCTTTATGGGGACAAATAACAAGGGAAGACCTTCATGAACAAGATAATTGACAGATTACAGCTAACACAGTTGGTACCGCTTAGAGTCCATAGAGGTTAATTTTGTTGGAAGAGTAACTGAGAGTCTGTAGTCCATAAACAACAGGATCAGGAGCAACAATATAACATTAAACCAAAACCACAGAGCAAAAACATTAAGAAGCAACAAAAATGGGTTCTGTTTACTAACTAAACATATGAGAAACCCCCAGGCAGGGGTGGAGACAGGAACAAGACAAAGGTGAACAGATAACAAGGGGGCGGGGCTAAAGGTGGGGCTAAGACCAAAACATACTCACGTGGAAGAAACACATAAACAAAGGTACATGGAGAATATAACCAGAGAAGAAAACCGGGGAAAGCCAAAACCAAGGAAAGGACAAGGAGAATGGTACACTGAGGGTATCCCAGCAGAACCAGGCCTATATACAAGCCTCTACTATTTGATAACTACATGAACTCTAGTACAAGATTAAAAAAAGAAGCAATCTATCTTGACTGTTAAACTACATTTAGGACAGAGGCGAGGCCTACACAAGGTGGGCTCCCCTGGGTGATCTGCACAGTAATTTGTGGCCAGGATTAAAGCCATGATCATAGCTGGTAAACAGCTAATGGGTCCATGCGGGTTGGTATTATGGCTTGCTGGGTGGGGCGACTTGGACAGTTATTGGTCATTTATGGAAGCAAGTGGGTGTGCAATAAATAAGCTGGAAGGGTGCTGCAAAGAAAAACAAAGCAATTATCACATAGTGAGTGCACATAATGAAGGCCCAAAGTAAATGTTTGAGGACCCCTGATTAAATGACATGTTTGGTTGATTTTTTAAAGTGAAAATGGGTTCACACCCTTTAAAGAGGGTCTTGTTTATTAAGCACCCACAGAAATCACGGTGAAAGTACAAAACAGGGGTCACAAAATGGGCAGTCGTCAAACTGCACTGGAAAACACATGCAATGTTGTGACTTGCCCAACCAAACTGAGGAATATACATTTTGCATAAATGAGTCCATGAATACACTGCAGCTGTGAATAACAATGGAAGGCCAGAGCCACAGTGGAGCTGCACCTGAACAGGCAAGAGAGTCCATGTTGTGTTTCACCAGAGACACTGTGACACTTCTGCACAATTACTGTAATCTGCAATTGCCGTTTGTTTGCTGGAATGAAATAAAACTTAAATTTCGGCCTGTGCAAAAGTTATGGCACACTTTATGTGTATTATTCATTCATTTTCTGTAACCGCTTGGGTTGTGGGTAACCAGAGCCTATCCTGGGGTCTCCGGACACGAGGCAGGGACTCACGCTGCCCCATGCTGCCCCACCACAGGACACTTGCACACACACCCCTGCGGTCCATTTAGAATCCCCAGTTCACCTGACACACATGGGAGAAACCACCATGCCTTTTTTTTTACAGCTTTTATCAGATGCTTTTATCCAAAGCCACTTCCTTTTCCTAAAGGACAGTCTCCCTGGAGCAACTTGGGGGTTAAGGGTCTTGCTCAGGAACCCAGTGGTGGGGTACTGAAGGTAAGATTTGAACCCATGACCTCTTGGTCCAGAGGCAAGTACCCTACCCACTAGGCCACCACCCCATGATGAGAACATGCAAACTCCACCCACATAAGGCCTGGACCAGGATTCTAACCCCCAACCCTGGAGATGTGAGGCAGCAGCTCTACTCACTGAGCCACTGCGGCACGGTGGGGCCCTATGTTTTATTCATTTATATTTTTTCAGATATGTTAAACAAATAATAAATTATTTAAGATCTTTGGAGAGGACATATATCATTACTTATAGTTATAAAACCAAACCACACTACACACTGTAGAAACATTTGAACTTAAAATGTGCCATGAACTTCAAATAATAAGTTATACGTTAAAAAATAATTTTTTGGCCTTCTTTAAGTTGAAATATCGTAATGTATGCACAAATCTAGTATTTTTTCCAAGAAATATGTTCTAGAGTTTTCGCCTGTTTCACTATGTACCACAGCTACGCTGCTCTCTGTTGACGTATTGATGACATGCTGAGTGATGATCATTGTGTGGTACCAGTCTCTCCTGGTTTTGTTTAACTAAATGATGCACAAAATATTTACATCTCTTTTCCAGCATTTAAACATTTATGTTTGCGGCTGGACATGTGGGGGTCCTGGAATCTGTTCTGCTGTGTGGCGAGGGGTTGCCTAGGCATGTTTGGACTCAATGAACAAGCACAGAAAAGGAATATAGCATAAAGGAGATACAGACTGGGTGCATGTGGATGGGATATAAGGTTCGAAAGGGTTTGAAAGTGTGAAACTGAGTAAATTTGACTTTTTTTCTTGCTTTAATGCTTGGAATTGACTCAGAATTTGTATTAGTGAAATCAGATTTTTACAAATATTTTTACGCCCCTTGCATTCTAAGGGTTAAGAACCTGGATGGTTCAGTGTGAATGTGCACAGGCTGGCAGTGACATAGCTGTGGCCTCCATAAAGGACATGGCTATGACCAGATGTACATGCTTTCTGTGAGTCCTCTGTTGAAGAAACTGGGTGTGTCAGGGCGAAGCCGATAGCGCTCCATTATGGTGGAAGCAGGGGGGAGGGGGGCTAATCTCAATCCTTTGAGGATCTGAAGGGCTTTGCATTTCATTTTTGCCATGTGTTTGCATTTCCTCTTGTCTTTCCTTGTTGTTCGTGCCGCTGGTGAATTCAGCAGGAGCAGAGACATATGTCAGCCGTAACAGGCTGGGGGCTGACAGGCCATCTCCACTCGTCTTTCATTTCCCCTGCGTTAATGGAGCTGTTGCAGTGGCCCTGGCGTAATCTCGGTCCAGCCAGCGGGATCCGGGTGATGGAGTGGCAGCTGAACCCTGGCCTGATGGGTTAGTGGGCCAGTTTCTGACCACCTTTGTCCATGTTTCATGGGCTGAAATGTTTTTTTTTTAAAGAAAAGATTTAACCCTTAGAAGTATGGAGGTATTATATTTGCTCTGCTGTGCATTGAAACATTATTTAATTATTTATGCCAGAATCAAATTCAGAAAACTTAATTGATCCTAGAGGACAATGTATTGTGTGATTGACAGATGCAGATGATACACATCCACTGGTGACACTGATACAGTCCTGGGTGCTGGCTTCATAAATGAACGGCAAAAAATTACTGCAGAATCCCTGTTCACATCACTGTTCTAGTCACAGGATCAGATGCGTTAATGTCACAGCTAACGGTGTCACATTGACTGTTACACCTAACAGAGCGCAGGGAGACTGGAGACTGCAGATTGGATTTGTGTGTGTGTGTGTGTGTGTGTGTGTGTGTGTGTGTGTGTCTTTTATGGTGTACTATACCGTGCTAGCATATGTCCAAGATGTGCCATATGTATTCTCTATATGTAAGGGTCTCTCTTTCTCTCTCTCTCTCTGAATATATATGTCCCTCATACATAAGTACTTTTATATAATAAAATGTCCCATAAATATTATAAGTGCAATATAAGTGCAAGTATCTATATTTAATCATTCTTTTATACCTCAACCAAGATCTTAACAACAAAGAAAGAAATGTTTTTTTTTTTTTCATTGTAAAAAACATTATAACATCAAACTCATTTTGTGGGTTCTGTTAGTTACTCCTGTGTTTCTCAAGTTGTCCTACAAAATCAGGACATTGCTCTTAAGATGCAACACAACAGTGTAAGACAACACACACACACACACACACACACACACACATGCATACAGTAACTAACACACACACATGCTGTCTCTTCACTCTCTCTCAGAAAGCAGATCAATTTGGCTTAACAGTGTGATAATGCTAATTAAAATAGGAACACACACACACACACACACACACACACACACACACACACACACACACACACACACACACAGTGGCGGACACAGCAAATTGGATGAGTCCATTCACAAAGCAGGACGAGTTCATCTCAATTTAGCCGAGCCCAATCCAGCATTAAGAGCAGTTTTTTTTTAACTGAACACACACACACACACACACACACACACACACACACACAGCTCATGACGGATCTCCAAATAAAGGAAAACTAAACAACTAAACTCAAGAGCGATAGCAGGGTAGTTTCACTAGATTGTTAGTGATAATAAAACACTGTGATTCTTTTCTTTGTCTTTTGAGGAGTGTGGGAAGAATTGGCTTTGATTATTTAAACACAAACAGAGAGTGCTTGTGTGTGTGTGTGTGTGTGTGCTTTCATTTGCATGTAAAGGTCTTATTATGGTCTCAACAAAATGTTCTAGAACAAAGGCTTGTGCTTGTGTCCACGTTTGTCTTTGTGCTTGTGTCTCATGTACTATGCAGAAAGATTGTGAAAGAAGTGGCTGCCTTTGAAATGCATAGAACCGGGTGACTCACGCACTCATCTTTTCATGTCTGAGCGCTGAACTCTTCACTGCCCAGTGCAACCGAGGACAAACCAAGTCTTTCTCCCCAACAGGTTCAAATAAGAGCTCAACTGGTCAGTAGGATCTCTCACTAGCAATGAGGAGATAAAGTCTTCAGAGAAGGTTTGTATCATCTCTGGGAACTAAAAAAAAACATACATCATACTGTAACTTTCAGCCACTTTTTAACAGAATCCTCATGCTTTCTGTATTTAATTCTTTGACAGAGTCTTGAAAAGTAAAATGTGCAATCAGAATCTTTCTCCTTGTTCCCATATCTGGATAGAAACATTGGGGCTCTGGGTGTTGGACAGAAGACATTGCCTTTTAAATCAGTAGAATTAGGAAGGGATGGTAGAAGAAAACCCCCCATTGATGATAAAGCATAAGTGTTTTGAATAATATAATTATTATGATATGAAGCTTTTGTTAAATGGCAACCACCAGCTCAACAGCCTCAGTAAGGCTGTTTGAAAACATCAAAATCTAAAATGAATGGTTTTCCTCATGGCAGGATTGTCCGTTATAAGACAAATCAAGCCTCTAAACATTTGTGGTTTATCAAAGGGATTTCTGCCTCCACTGATACTGATCCATCAGCCCTCATTATCAACTAACTGATGTATTGATCAAGCCCTTGTGTGTTCACGTTGCATTGCATGGGGCATCTCAGAACCCTCCTCTATACAGAGTTACCCAACAAATCACCATTGCTTTGCGTCTGCATTCTAACAAAAGCTGTTTATAGCATGGGAAGCTTCACTCCTAAGTGAAAGTAAAGAACATCCTGGCAAGGACGTTGCTCTGGGGTAGGGTAATGAGAGGATAAAAGGGGGTTAGTGGATTAAGGAAGAGACAGACAGCTCTGAAGGCCGCCTGAAGGTGCATGTGGTGTAATGTGGTAATAGGCTGACGGAGCATTGGGTCACAGGCATGGATCTTTAACTTCTCAACAGTCTGCAGGCAGAGAGATAGAAATTAACCTCACTGTACACATTGCTCGGTGCCTGATTTAGAGCCAGTCACTTATAGACAGCCTTAGTAAATGGCGCAGTGCTGTTTGCCCAGGGCACACATCTTTTAAAGTGTTTGCACAATTGTCCCTCTATCCCCAAATGTAGTCGATCAGCAGTGATAATTTAAGTGAAACACATATTACACTAAACGCACCAGCTCTGGTTGTTGCAAGTCTTTGAGCCCGGCCTGTTTAAGTGACGACGGTGATCTATAACTCTACATTAGTTACCTCATTACACTACTGAGTGATTAAGAAACACTTTATTTCTGCCAAGGTACTATTGCCACATAACTTTCTAAATGTTTTTTAATGATGGGCATGGCAGTCAAAATTGTTTGCCCCAGTGTTTAATCCAGGTTTAGTGTGGTGTAGTACCTAAGAGAACCCAATTAAACAAAGGAGACAAAAATGTTTCACTCGGACATGTGTTTATTGATCCAGTATAACGTATCTGCGGCTGGTGAGTCCCTGCCTCGGCCCGCAGACCCCGGGATAGGCTCCAGGTACCTGCGACCCTAGTAAGGATTGAGTGGCTACAGAAAATGAATGAATGAATGAATGAATGAATGAATGAATAACATATCTTTAGGACTCAAAGGTTAAGGCTCGAGATTTGACTAATGAAGGACAGCAGAGTCAGCACCATGCAGGTGAATTTGTATAATATTGGTGGTGGGTTTTCAGAAAGACACGACTATGAGGAACTCCAACAAAGCTGTAGCTATTTGATGTCAGCTATTTCACCCTGAACTCATGGCTAATTTAGACCTGATTAGCATGACCCAGGTCATTCAAATGAAGTGAGTCAGTGAGCCCAGACGGTGTGTGTATGTCTATGAGTGAGTGTGTGTGAGAGTGACCTCTATTGTGTTGCAGCTCTGGGCTGTGTATGATTCCACTGCGTGAATGTTTAATAGGTGGAAAGAGAGGCCTGGGTGGATGGAGGGGGCATAGTTAATCAGTTCCAGAGGAAATTGGACAGAGTTAGCTGCGCTTGCTTGCAGCACTGGAGTGACAAATAGGCTCATTAGTAGGCAAGACACTCAAATGTCTGACTACGTGTGTGTGTGTGTGTGTGGGGGGGGGTGACTTTTACTCCACAGGAAAAAGTTTATGAATGTTAGCTAAAAATAGGCCTCCCTCTCATGATATTAAATGATCCAATAATGCAATAATCTTTTTTAGTCATGCCCTCCTTGACAGGTAATGGAATAAGAAAAACAATGACGGGAACTGGGTGATCCAGGCTGAAACATCTTGTTCAAAACAGCTCCCCTGAGACTACTCTGACTGAGGGGCAATGTGGGCAGAGGACAGGTGCCCTTCTGAGACCAAATCTGAATACCTGACTCCTCCTCCCATAACATTCATATCTCATTTGGTTTCACATTTCCAGCTCTAAAATTCCTGTCCAGCCCACACACACTGTAAATCCAGTTGGGATAAACACGTTTTAAATACGTACCATTGTTCAGTTGAGCTGTTCCTCTGTGTCAGTTTTTCTCAACTGTGACAGCAAATATTCAGCAGTGTTAAAAGGCCCATTTCCAACGGTTGGCTTGTGTTTCATTTTTCACCCGATATTCACTTCTGAATTTGTGGGGTTTTATGTCCAACAAAAACCCAGTTCATTTCATTTTCACACAGTCATTTTCCAGTCTCTCTTTTTCCCTTAATATTTAACAACAGCATGTTTTGTCACTGTGCCATTATTACAGATATATGTAGATGAGCTCTATTTTGATGTTTGTATTGTGCCTCATTTAAGAGTCCAGCCTGAAACACTGCTCAAAACCCATTCAAAGTGTGAATGGGCAAAGCTAAATCGCTGTAGGCTGAATAGACAAATAAATGGAAATGTGTTGACTTTTGTGACATTCCAAATGGGCAATATTTACAACCTGGTTTCTAGATATGGGCAGGATGGAGTGGTGAGTGAACGGCATGTTATATAAGTTTTACTACGTGAAACTCATTTCAGAAAAGTGGGAAAAAAAGTCAAGTAGGTGTTTGTAGTCATTTCAGCCATATACACAGTATACATTGAAATTAAACAATGCTCCTCCAGGACCATCCAGCAACACAAAAAACAGAAACGGAACACCACAAGACTATACAAGTGCAGGCAAGACAGGACTGCAATAGCGAGTGCAAAAAAACAAAAACTGAGTTCCCATTATACAATTCTGATCTAGTTTATTGTGATAATGATATCAAATTGTCTTGCCCACCCTGCCAGCCTCCAGCTGCGCACCGCATTAGCTCACTCTGCTGAGAGCTCGTGTTCTCTGGTGTTTGTCTCAGGTGATTTTTTTTTCTTCTTGGAAGAAGATAATGTCGACATGTTCTGTCTCAAGAGAAATGAAGCTTGCTCCACATTCTATATTCTGTCAGGATCTCAGCAGGGAGATAAGACTGTATGGAACCCATTTAGGATTATGGAATATATCAGGACTGAAACACAGTGATTAATTGCTGCTGCGCTAAATGAATATGAACACTAGCCTACATTGGAGCATTTTACGTACAAGGATTCTGTGATTTGGCCTGGGAAAGGAGACAGAAATACACGGGAAAGCACATTGGATGCACACACACACACACACACACACACACACACACACACACACACACACACACACACACACAAACAGCTTTGATCAGATGTGGTGACATATCAGATTTGAGCAGAAAAGAAAAAAAAATGTTTTCAAATGAAATGTTAGATTTAAATCAGTTCAGATCTAAACATGTGACTCAGATGGACCAGTCAGATCTGGTTTCACTATTCAAAATGAGGCACTTCTTGACAGCGGGATATGTGGCATATTCACTCCATCCTATTATTATAGAAAAAAATAATTTTATTATGTAGCATCTTTTTTGTCCCCAGGATCATTTTCTAGGAGCGTCGTACACATTCAAAACAACTCAACAGAGCCTAGTGAGTGTACACACGTCTGCACTGTCAATCAAGATGGATCCAGTCTAATCATACAAATCACACACTCTTTACACATCGGCATTAAATAAAACATGTTCCATGCCACGTAACAGAACTAGGTACATTTAGTCTATAGTAGGGATCACCACCCTTTTTGAAACTAAGAGCTACTTCACGGGTACTGAGCCATACGAAGGGCTACCAGTTTGATACAACAGAACTGAGTTTACCTAAACTTATCTTATGTATAATAAACATGTTTTTTATTTAGATATTGTCATTTTCAAATCTATATAAATGCAAATGTGATAAAGAAGAATCGCAACGGGGTAAAATGACATTTTAGACACAGCTTACTGGTGAGCTGTGCTATTTATAGAACAGGTCCGCGGGCTACTCATGTGGTGGTCTCCTTTGGTGACCCCTGGTCTACAGTCTGTACATATTGTTCTATTATTTATTCTATTTTCAGTTTTCTACAGTTATTTCTAGTCATTGCACATTTATATTATTTACATGTGTTTATATTGTTTATTCTATTTCATACAGTATAATGCAATGTACTGTATTTTAAGTCTCAGGAGCAATTCAGAGTCACTCTGACTTCACGTTGTGCTTGTATAATTGTGTACATGAAAAATATTAAACATCTTCCATCTACTGAATTTTCCATCTATCGAACCAGTAGTGTCATGCAGCCATAAGAACATGCCGTCTCCGCCGTACCTCCACCGTTCACAGTCACCGGACTACTGAGCTGGAGGTGTCCTGCCACGCCCCCGTCCAGGTGGAGGTTTGTTTTGGTTTGGTGTGTCGTCGGGCAGCGCACCTGTGTTGGGTGAGCCCTCGTGTTCTCCCACGTATGACGTAGGCAGGGGTTCCCTCGTGTCTCCAGGTGTCTCCCCTTATTAGTTAACAATGTGAATATTATCTCATGTATCTGATTGGTTGTTAAAAGCCATCCGGTCCAGCAGTGTGGCGTGCGGCCGGCGTCATAATCCACCATACTCCCCTGGCTTCATGTTCACTCTGTCTCGTTTGGCTCGTGGACTCTAGTTGCTGCTTGGATGGTGCGGGGCATCTTAACAATTGTGATTTCCAAGGCTCCTGGTTTGGAGCAGAACCTACATCGGAACCATTCCTAGTGGATTAGAGGACTCGCCAGCCAACAGAACGGGGTCCTTTCAAGAAGCAAAAGAACACTGCAGTCTCAAGTGACTGTTCATGTGTTGGCTTTATTAAAATTGTTTATATTATTGTAACTCCTGCATCTGCGTCCTCTCTCCCAGTGGCAAACATGACAGCAGCCATGGTGACAGCATCTGGAATAGTGGTGGAGCTCTGGCCCATTTTGATCCAAAAAGTGTATTGAAGTCTATGTTTTGTTGTGAAAACTGAACTCTAGAAGGAAGACCACTGACTTCTGACCGCTGATGTCTGTGTTCAACTGCTGCTGGTGGCAGAATGTTCTATAACCCATAACCATATATGGAAGATACAGTTTGCTGTATTTCATCTACTGTTCTAATGCAAACGCAGCATTCAGAGTCCAGTGAAGGCTCTGCATCAATTACTTGAAATGTGCTTTTACATTGTCTTGTACAATTTGTCATAACTGACATCTTTGTGTTCTTACTAGTAGTAGACAGTGATCTAGAGGCACACTCCTCTGATTGCACACCATTTACATCATTAAATTCCCCCCAAATCTAAAAGTTCGCCTGAAAAAAGCCTCACTAGGCACATTTTATATTTCCTGAGTGAGTCAGATTGATGATGTTTATTGGCTAACGCTCCCAGCATCGTTCACGTTGTTCTCTTACTTTAATGAAGACATTTAACCTGGAATTAACACTAAAAGCCTTCAAGTCAGGCCATTAAAATGTTCAGACTGTACAGGACTCGACACTGCTGAGATCAAAGCGTAACCAGGCCAACATCCTGACGATGGAGCCGCTAACATTTTAAATTGGACCGTCTAATAAACAGGGCTATAATTAAGAGTAATCTCCTACATTCCATACACACAGACACAGTGTTATACAGTAAATTTACTCTTCATCAGTATTCCTTTACCAATTTAAAGAAGAACCATTACATGATGTGTAGGTTTTTCAAACTCATACTCATTTACAAAAACATGTACCATCCATTTCTTAAAATAACCATTTATTTATTCATTTATTGGAAAATGTGAGGTATGATTGAGCTTAAAGAACCTCCATTTGATGAAACGGTTCTTGGAAGAGCACTTAAATTGGTAAGCTTTACACTGTGTGAATGTTCTTTATCCCTTTAAAAGCATCTTCGCACTCTCACCTAATTTGCAAAATGGTTCTTTAGGAAACTAAATTGGTTCTTTTGTAAGAGTCCTCAGGCAACCCTATTTTAAAGAGTACACAATAGAAATATTTTGAAATGAATTACAAACACAGCTTCTTCAGCAGCTGACCTCATCAACGAAGCCTTGAACCCTGCTGAGACGGTCTCTGCCTATAACACCCCCTACTGCTCCTGTACACACATAATTGCATTTTTGCATAACTGATTAATCTGGCTATGGCTCTGTTTATACTTCTTTTTTAAATGTTTTGGGCAATTGGATCACAAGCGGGCAGCCGAGACACATCTTTGTCTATGACGTGCCTTCAAGATGTCCAGCTTGAATCAGAATCAGCATCAGAATCAGAAAACTGTATTGATCCTGGAGGAAATTGCTTATGCTATGACTGCACAGAGACACACAGACACACAGAGACACACAGACAAGAACAACATAAAAAATAATTACTAAATAAAACCAAAAAACTGCAGAAAATACTTTATATGAAATGCACTATGCTACAGACACAAATGCTGGGGTATAAATACTATAAATAAATAACTTACTGTTCAGTGAATTACTAGTAACACAAGTAATGGTTGGGATTCTGTTATTGCTGTAATAGAGATCAGTAGTAGATCAGTAATACTGCACATAATAACGTTTCAAGCCACTTCCGCTAGGTTTTCAGCTCTCACCAACAATGCAAAAATCTCTTGTTCACAGCAGCCAAATTCTCACAATTGCACCACACTATAAGACTGCACAACCACAGGTTAGTTAAAAAACACTGAACCCACAGCATCTCTCCATTATTTAAAACAGCCAGCTGTCCGCCTGGAGACATCTCTGCCAGCAGAGTCCAACACATCTCCATCCACACGGCAAATCAATGGACGATAAAGCAAGACTTCATCCAAATCTTTGTAAAATGGGACAGTTACCCATCAAGTCCCTTCCATACCTGCTATTGCTGTCTTTGGCTTTACAATATGCTTGCTTCAAATATTTTATTTTACAATCCTCTCCATTTTTACAAGCACTGTTGCGCTGTCGTGTGGCATCTTTTAATGTGATGCAAAAACTGTATGCTCACCTTTTTTCCGGACCACCTCGGCAAGTGGTTTGAGTGATCGGATCAAGATGCGTCTTGGTTGTTTACACCTGAATTTAGTGCTGCCCACTTATGATCCAGTCACACAGATCACATTTTAAAAGTGTAAACAGGGCCTATTATACTTTGTGCTCTGTATATTTCCTGAGTACTGAAACTATATCTGAATCAGAAAACTTGATCCTGGAGGAAACTGCTTATGCAACGACTGGTCAGACACACAGAGACACAAAGACAAGAACAATATAAAATATAGCATAAAGTCAAAATAAAACTCTCCAGAAGATATTCCGAAAATAAAATGCCGTGGTCACTGAGAGAGGTGGATATAAATACTATAGATGAATAAAGAAATAAATAGTATGCTTACTATATATCATATCTTTACTATATTTTGTATTTCTTAATAATGTATTAGTATTAGTATTAGTATAATTGTGCTGTTTTTGCATGCAGCACCAGCCTACTGGGCAATAAACTAAATTCTGATTCTGATTCTTGAAGGAGTGTGATATATATTTCAGACTGGAATTACTGAGAATCAGAGCCTCCACCAGCCTCCTGTATTCAGCATACACAGTGATAGTGTTATGTATAGCCTAAAGCAAATGTAGTTCCAAAGCAGTATGTGTTTTATGATGGACTGCATGGTGTACATTTCGAAATGTCCAAAAAGTGTCAAGATTTCATGATAAATGGACTGTTAGAAATAGTCCATATATCTAAAGTAGATGTCTTGGTTTTCAAGGTGTGCAGGAAGGACAAGATTAGAGAAGATGGAGAGATCGGGATGAATCAGCAGGAGGCGTGTGGTCAATCTGGCTGTCATGTGGAGGTGACGGAAGGTCCAGTGTTGTGGGTGGGAGGAGGAGAGGAGAGGAGAGGTAGGAGGCAAAATCAATACAACTGCACCTATTACTCTCTACTTTTGGCCTTAGTCAATACGACACTGCTAATGAGGTTTGCACATGAACAATCATTATTTTAATCCAATTCGGTGTAATTATTTCGAGTAGGCAGAAATAAAACGTAGTGCTTATATATTACTGTGCGTTTCGGGCCTCCAGCAATGAAGCTACAGCAGCTTAATGAGAATTTGCAGGCATGGATGGCATTATTGTCAGATCTGAGCGATGTGAAGGAATACAAAGCAATGACAGCTGGAGAGTGTTATAACACACACACACTTTCAGACAGAAATGAATAAAAGAAATGAGCCAGTGTTGTTTCATTGTATCATATCAAGACTGATATCATCACTACAGTCCATTTCGGTCACTTATAGTAGGCAGCTGGTGCCAAATGACATAATGACGCTAAAATAGTATTTATGTGAATGTGTGTGTGTGTGTGTGTGTGTGTGTGTGTGCACCAGAACACACAGAAACACACACTCCCATTCTTGTGCACATGTGAATGCACTGGTCTAAATGCTCTGTGTATTTTTCAGTTACATAAGACCAAGTCCCTTCTTCTCCTAATGCAGCCACTGGGATAACCTGGATAAAGTGGCTTAGAGCCCAAAATACAGTCTCAGTCACTCTCTCTCTCTCTCTCTCTCTCTCTCTCTCTCTCTGTGTCAGAGGGGGTAGGATTTTAATATTCATAAAGGTTACAATCCACGTGGCTTTAGTGGTGGGATGTCACAAGCATTACGTAACGCGCGTGTGTGCGTGTGTTCATCGACCCCTTTACCCCTCCTTTCCATATTTAGACTGTGAGCGGGTGGCTGCAGAAAAACTGCTGTTGATGAAGAACTATTTTTAGCATCTTTCTGGTTTGATTGTTTTGCAGAGAACACCACCCCCTCGTGAGAAGACGCCCACCCTCTTCCCTTAAAGTTTTGCTTCTTTAAAGAGTTTCTATGAAAAAAAAAAGCAACAACATTGGACAGCAGCCTTTAAGATCTCAGCAAAAGTGCAGAAGCGTTTGAGAGCAGGAGACTGCAGAGGACACACACATTCACACTGTGTCAGACTGACAGAGCGTCAGGGAGCTCACTCGAATGGAACCTGGGCAGCCGTTACAGTTATTACGAAGAATTCACAGCTGATGTAATGCTGACGAGTCTCCATGTTCTCCCCTGAGTCTGTGTGGTGCTTTCTCTCACTATTGGCTCTCTTTTGTTTGTGTGGCCACTGTGAGTGGCAAACTGGAACAAATAGGGTGTGAAAGCACTTGATTGATCAGTCTATTTGTTTTGGCATTGTCTCATGCTATTCATTTTACCTGAGGATGTTCTCTAAAAAAGTGAGACCTGTGATTTTAAACAGGTGGGAACCTGGTGTGTGTGTGTGTGTGTGTGTGTGTGTGTGTGTGTGTGTGTGTGTGTTTGTGTGTGTGTGGTTTTACAGTCTGAGTGTAATTTAGGAGTATTTTTAAGCCAGTATGAATCTGCAGTGTGTGTAGGTTTTACATTTCAACAGTATAAATTGATGAGCAACTTTAAAGAGGTATGAATCTGCTGTGTGTGTAGTTTTTACAGTACAGTGAGGTGATTTTAATCCAGTATGAATCTATAGTGTGTGTAGTTTTTACAGTATGGAAGTAATAATTTTGGGGTGATTTCAGTCCAGTATGAATCTACAGTGTGTGTAGTTTTCAGTGTGGACATAATAACTGTTGGGTGATGTTTATCCAGTACAAATCTGTATTGTATGTAGTTTTTACAGTATGACAGTGATAATTGAAGGGGCGATTTTAGTCCAGTATGAATCTGTAGTGTGTGTAGCTTTTACATTCTGACAATAATAAGAGTGACAGATCTGCTGTAATTGGTTGAATCTGGAGCTCCATCAGTAACAGTCTTGTTCCAGTCCACCTTCCACTAATGGAATGACAAAATCTAATAGACACAGCCGTCCGATGTGTGGTTATAGTTGTTTTTATTATTGTTTTTATTAATGAGAATTAACTGGACATTTCGGATAATTTGGGGATTTTTTTTTTATTATTTGTTTTGTCATTAAGATATGTGCATGCAAAAGGATACAATTAAAAATCATGACACAGATTTATTTAGAACTTATCAGTGCTTAACTCTTTCATTGAACAATAAATTCTTCCACTGAACAACAAAAACATGAATACTGAGTAGAAGTAAAATGAAAGGAATTTCCTTTCCCTCTAAAAAGTCCAATTCAAAATGTGAAATGAAAGCAGCTTTCCCTGCCCGAAGAAGTCCCATCCAGCAAGTAAAAAAAAAAAAACATTTTCCCTGAAGCTTTTCAAGCCCGGTTTCTGCATGTTCTATATTTTTACTGAAAAAATGGAATGGTCTTCACGCAATTAAAAAAAATAATGTAATTAATTACAAGCTCTGTGATTAATTAATCTAGATTAATCACACATTTTTGCTGTAAGTATTTAAAAAATTTTTTTATGAATTTTGGCATATGAGAGAATGAATAATCAACATTACAGACTTTCAATGTCTCTTTCATTTAATAACTGTTTTTACCCTGTTCATGTACAGTAATGGTCACAGATGAAGAATATGACCTAATATGTGGAGGGAAAAAAGGCTCAGTTATCGGGAAGAAAGTTACCATTCTGTCATAAGTGAACACACCACAGCACACAGTGTGAACAGCACTATGTTCTGTCTCTCTAATTAACCCATTCACCAAGAAAAGCAGCAGCCAGCCAGGAACACAGCGCCCGGGAAGCAGTGTGTGGGGACGGTACCTAAAAGGGGCGTCACAGTCTTGGGTATCGAACCCATGACTTTCTGTTCACGAAACGAACGCCCTGACCACTGCGCTACTTTGGACAACACAGGGACATGCGCCCGTGTCAGAAGCTTTTTAATGTAGGGGTGTGCAGCACTGGGCATCTCTTGTATTTCACTCATTCGTCACCCCCTAATATAATAGTTCCGGTGTTCTGATGATTTATGCTGCCTTGTCGAAAAATGCTACCATGGCGTCAGTCGACAGCAGAGGCTCTCAATTCATGCTATGCTATCGAAAAATGCTACATTTAAGTTTATACAGTTCAAACAGTTTGTGGTCAGTTTATAACACTGATAATGAAATTGGAAAATAATGTGCAAAATCAGATAAAAATATTTTTTATTTACATGACAAGAGCCTAGTGAGGTAAGTGAGGTAAATATGCCACTAACTGAGTGACATTTGCAGGTAAGTGTAATAAATATGAAGTAACTGAGTGAAATATGCAGGTAAATATAGTAAATATGCCAGTAATTTAGTGAAATATGTAGGTAAGGGTAGTAAATATGCAGTAACTGAGTGAAATATGCAAGTAAGTGTAGTAAATACGCAGTAACTGAGGGAAATATGATGGTAAGTAGTAAATATATTGTAACTGAGTTAAATATGTACGTTAGTGTAGTAAAAATGTCAGTATCTGAGAGAAATATGCTGGTAATTGTTGGAAACATGCAAGTAACTGAGTGAAATATACAGGTAAGTGTGGTAAATATGGCAGTATCAGAGTGAAATGTGCTGGTAGTTGTAGTAAACATGCAAGTAACTGAGTGAAATATGCTGGTAAGCAGTAAATATACAGTAACTGAGTAACACATGCAGGAAATTGTAGTCAATATACCAGTATCAGAGTGAAATATGCGGGTAAGTGTATTGAATATGCCAGTATCTGAGGGAAATATATAATTTTATTACAGTATCTGAGTGAAATATGCTGGAAAGTGTAGTAAATATGCCAGTAACAGCGTAAAATATGTATGTAAGTAAAGTAAATATGCCAGTAACTAAGTGAAATATGCAGGTAAGTGTAGTAATTATGAAATAACTGAGTGAAATATGCAGGTAAGTGTAGTAAATATGCTAATAACTGAGTAAAATATGCAGGTAGGTGAAGTAAATATGCTAATAACTAAGTGGAAAAAATATGCTAATAACTAAGTGAAATAAGCAGGTAAGTGTAGTAAATATACTAATAACTGAGTAAAATATGCAGGCAAGTGTATTAAATATGCTAATAACAGTGACATTTGCAGGTAAGTGTAGTAAATATGCTAATATTTGAGTGAAATGTGCAGGTAAGTGTAAATATGCCAATATCTCAGTGAAATATGCAGGTATGTGTAGTAAATATACAGTATGTCAGTGAAATATGCAGGTAAGTGTAGTAAATATACAGTATTTGAGTGAGATATGCAGGTAAGTGTAGTAAATATGCAATAAGTGAGTGAAATATGCAGGAAAGTGTTGTAAATATGTTAATAACTGAGTGAAATATGCAGCTACATGTTGTCAATATACAGTACCTGAGTGCAATATGCAGGTAAGTCTAGTAAATATACAGTAACTGAGTGAAATATACAGGTACGTGTAGTAAATATTCCAGTAACTGTGTGAAATATGTAGCAAATATGCCAGTAATTTAGTGAAATATGCAGGTAAGTTTAGTAAATGTGCCAGTAATTTAGTGAAATATGCAGGCAAGTGTAGAAAATATACAGTATCTGAGTGAAATATGCAGGTGAGTGTAGAAAATATACAGTATCTGAGTGAAATATGCAGGAAAGTGTAGGAAATATGGTGTATCTGAGGGACATATGCAGGTAAGTGTAGTAAATATGCAATAAATGAGTGAAATATGCAGGTAAGTGTAGTAAATAGACCTCTAACTGAGTGAAATATGCAGGTAAGTGATGTAAATATGCCGATAACTGAGTGAAATATGCAGGTAAGTATCGTAAATATGCAGTATCTCAGTGAAATATGCAGATAAGTCTAGTAAATATACAGTATCTGAGTGAAATATGCAGGTAAGTGTAGTAAGTATGCAATAACTGAGTGAAATATGCAGGTAAGTGTGGTAAATATACAGTATCTCAGGGAAATATGCAGGTATGTGGAGGAAATATGCCAATAACGGAATGAAATATGCAGGTAAGTAATGTAAATATACAGTATCTGAATGAAATATGCAGGTAAGTGTAGTAAATATGCCAGTATCTCAGGGATATATGTAGGTAAGTCTAGTAAATATGCAGTATTTGAGTGAAATATGCAGGTAAGTAATAAATATACGGTAACTGAGTGAAATATGCAGGTAAGTGTGCTGAATATGCCAATAACTGAGTGAAAAATGCAGGTAAGTGTGGTGAATATGTCAGTTACTGCGTGAAATATGCAGTTAAGTGTAGTAAATATGCAGTGTCTGAGTGAAATATGCTGGTAATTGTAGTAAATATGCAGTATCTGAGTGAAATATGCACGAAAGTGTAGTAAATGTCAGTAACTGACAGAAATATGCAGGTAAGTGTAGAAAATATGCTGTAACTGAGTGAAATATGCAGGTAAGTGTAGTAAATGTTCCAGTAACTAAGTGGAATATGCAGTTAAGTATAGTAAGTATACAGCATCTGAGTGATATATGCAGGAAGGTATAGTAAATATGCCAGCAACTGAGTAAAATGTGCTGGCAGTTGTAGTAAATATGCAGTAACTGAGTGAAATATGCAGTTAAGTGTAGTAAGTATACAGTATCTGAGTGATATATGAAGGAAGGTGTAGTAAATATGCTGGTAACTGAATAAAATATGCTGGTAATTGTTGTAAATATTTAGTAACTGAGTGAAATATGGAGGTAAGTGTAGTAAATATGCAGTAAATGAGTGAAATATACAGGTACATGTAGTAAATTTTCCAGTATTTGAGTGTATAATGCTGTTAAGTGTTGTAAATATGCAGTAATTGAGTGAAATATGCAGGTAATTGTGGTGAATATGCATAATGTGAAATATACAGGCAAGAGTAAATATACAGGCAAGTGAAGTAAATATGTAGTAATTGAGTGAAATATGCAGGTAAGTGTAGTAAATATGTAGTAACTGACTGAAATATGCAGGTAAGTGTAGTAAATATGTAGTAACTGACTGAAATATGCTGGCAAATGTAGTAAATGTGCCAGTATCTGAGTGAAATATGCAGGTAAATGTAGTAAATTTGCAGTATCTGAGTGAAATATGCAGGTAAATGTAATAAATTTGCAGTAACTGAGTGAAATACGCTGGTAAGTTTGGTAAATATGCCCTGAGTGAAATACGCAGGTACATGTAGTAAATTTGCCAGTATTTGTGTGAATAATGCTGGTAAGTGTAGTAAATATACAGTAACTGAGTGAAATATGCAGGTAAGTGTAATAAATATACCAGTAACTGTGTGAAATATGCAGGTAAGGAGTAAATATGCAGAATGTGAAATATACAGGTGCATGTAAATATATGGGCAAGTGTAGTAAATATGTAGTAAATATGCCAGTATCTCAGTGGAATATGCAGGTAAGTGTAGTACATATGCAGTAACTGAATGAAATATGCTGGTAAGTGAAGTAAATATGCAGTAACTGAGTGAAACATCTTGGTAACTGGGCTTGTATATAGTTGGCTGAACTCTTCGATTGAACCTACATTTTAGGGTAGCCAGGTGAACCTCCTCCTTTTTTAGCAGTGTTACAAACTTTAACTTTGACGGTAACACACTACATAGTCAAGGATGAAAGCACTTTCCAAATGGCAGAATCGTCCCGATCTTTGATGCAGTAATGGTTGGTCAGAGTCCTGTGCAATGTACGGCTATACTGCAGCCCTGCAGCAGAATTTTTATGGCCCATACGATCATTATCGGCGCCGACTTCCCTCACATCAGCTGCTTCTGCAGAGAGTGTGGTTTTAAGGAGCAGATGAAAGGACCTGCTGGGAGAAAAGACTCTCAGGACTGACCTAGATGTTGAGTGGTCCGTTTGATGTTTGGGTTCTCATATTTCCATTGAAATATTTCTCAGCTCTTCTCCAAAAATGATTAATCTACTGTCTAGCCGACAAAAGCTTGGGGTCATCCACTCCCTGGGTGTGTGTGTGTGTGTGGTGATGTGTGAGTGTGTGAGAGAGAGAAAGGGAGAGAGAGAGAAAGTCCATCATTGTGTTTTTCCTCTGAGACTCGGTCCCTAGAGCCCACTCGGATCATGGGGAGCCGTTCGTAATAAATGTTAATGCCTTTCAAAGCCAATGGCACAAGATCACTTTAAAGCTCCTTTGTTGCAGACACTCCTTTGCATTTGGAATCCGCAAATTTGCCTCGAACTATCGCTCTTCCATGAGGAATGTGTGCAGAGCAGAAGACGTGGCTTTGAAATCATCCTCACAAAGGAAGGCGCCGAATTATAAGCAGCGTTTGATTACCATCTATCACATGGTAGAAGTGCGGAAAGCAGAGAGATTATGCTAGGAGGCAGATGTTCTGACTTGACCCCATTCAGTTCTTAATTTTCATCTCATTATCTCCACGTCTGAATACACCAGCAGGAGTACTGCCTTCTGTTGGAGGACATTTAAACAGTAGGCTGTTTTCTTGGCTGTGTTTCTGTTTCTACATATTGTGATTAAGATGTCTTGCAGATGTAAAAATGCACTGATGAATGTGATGTAGTTGAAGATTGCGATATAGTTCACTCTTGAATTACATGATCAGACTGATTAATCTAAAACTGCCAACTGATGTTGGTCCAGATTACTCAGTTAAAGACAGGGTTTATTCTGAAAAAATCAACTTCTTTGTCTTTGATTACATGATAACTTTAATTCAACAAAACAGTCTTAAACAGTCACCAGGCCTAGAAGCAAAACAAGAAATTGAATCAAATAACTGTGATTTGAGCCAATGTCTATTTAATAGAATGGTAAAAATCCAAAAAGATATAAATACAACAAACAAACAGTCGTTTGTATTATGTTATGGTGGAGACGTACTAGCAGAACACAACCACAGCACTGACACATCAGGCAATAAAAACCAAGACTGGAACAGTCGCTATTCACTACTCATATGTGTTAGCAACATAAGCCTTATAGCTTCCGTGCTGAAGTGAAGATGCAAATTTGGACTCAGGTCTTGACTGTTTGACTACATCTATGACTACATCTGGAAAATTGTGTAAAATATTTATTTTTTTTGCCAAACTGTTCCTTTCACCAATGCTAGGGCCTCCCTGTCTGCAGTTAAGTGGTTTGTCTCTGTCTCAGAATCAGAGGAATTTCTTTTGATGAGGGCACACATGTTTAACATGTAATATATGAAACATATGAAGCAAGAATGCTAGATTGCAGTCACAACCCCCCTCCCAAAAAAAAAAAAAACAGTTCTCTCTCTCAATTTACATATTACAAGTGTTTCAGCTGGTT
Source organism: Hydrocynus forskahlii (assembly GCA_037974365.1). Classification (NCBI taxonomy): domain Eukaryota; kingdom Metazoa; phylum Chordata; class Actinopteri; order Characiformes; family Alestidae; genus Hydrocynus; species Hydrocynus forskahlii. Next base: position 29,409 of record JBBPCX010006341.1, read on the forward strand.
GGCATTAAATGTACTACATCAGTTTTTGACACTTTTTGAGTGTTGGAGGAGGAAAAGAAGATGCAATTGTGAAACATGCACTCTACTAATTCAAATGAATTAATAAAGACACAGGAAAGGAAAAGCCTGGGATTTGGGTTATATATAACACAAAGAAGAACACAGAACCGGGACGACAGGCGGATGAATGACAGAATACAAAGACACAGACAGTGATACATATTCTCAATGGTTAACTGGGAACAGCTTGGACAGTGGAGGGTTACAAACAGACAGGGGAACATATTCAAGGGTAGAACCAGGTAGTGAAAACACAAACAGAATCCAAATATAACAGAAAACGTGCTAAACGTAAAAAAAAGGTGTGGCAGAGGAGCAGGAAGCAGAACAGGGAGTGACAGATGTGGAACAAAACAGGACGAGACTGTTACAGTATTGTCCATTTACTTTCTTCTGGCAAGAATGGAAAACGTTGCTGTTTTGTTTAGTGTATTAGCAAATAAATCATTAATAAAACCATAACTAGACTGAGACTCAGATGTCAGGAAAGAGGTATAAACATATAAGGAATGTAGGGTATATGTAATAGGGTATTGCCCTTTCTGCACTTATGTAGTCTTGTTGTGTTTTTTTGTTTTTGTTCTTTGTGTTCCTCCATGGTCCTGAGGATAATGGTTTCATTTCACTGTGTACTGTGTGTATAAGATTCAACTAAACCTACTTGACTTGAATTGGGAATATGCAGCACATTTGACATTTCCCAGTGGTTTCATGGTGCCTGTCAGTCAGTTTACTTGATGTTAATGTAGTATATTTTATTAATGTGGAAAAGATTTATGCATTAGAATCAAGTAGATTCTGTGCATCACTTTTGACAGGTTTTTTTGTCTACATAGACTCAAGGAAGCAGTGAGTAAAATGTAACGTACTGCCGTTTTATACGTTATTGGATCTGTGTGAAATACAGCAAATGACCAGCTTTTATTCTACTGCTGTCATAATATTCCACTGCTGATTTATTCCACTGCTGTTTTATTCCGCTGCTGTCACCACTTTAAGGGCCTGCTGGTGATCAGCATGTCACAGTTCAAAGTGTGGATGTGAATGAAGATGTTTCCATTCCCTAGGTCTCGGATTTACAAAACATCCTGTAAATGGTCCATATCCCACAGCTGCAGAAATGAGCAAAAATGAAAAAACAACAAAACCACCTGTTCAGTACGTGTAGAGGCAAATCCATGTCCTGTGGATCACTGGGCTGTTTTGTCCACTAGGGACACTATGTGTGATTTGTGTGATGCCTAAAGTAAACCTATAGCATAATAATTTTTTCTACATAAATGTTCCCATTCTAAAATAACGTTGCTAGTGTAATACCAGTTTTTGTGAGGATTTAGGTAAGGGTTTAGGAGTAGGGTTAGATTTTACTTTTGCATTTCTACACAAACACCGAAGCTGTTACAAGGCATAGCTTTAGATACTTTCCATGGCTTGGCTTTCCATGACACTACGCATTTCTTCTCCTGCTTGGTGCCTGTAGTAAGAAGGAATGCTTAGTGTCACGGAAAGCAGTCTTTAACATCTTGCAGACGTGAATGAAACAGCCCAGTAATCCACAGGACATGCATAGAGACAGGTGCCGATGCAGATCTACAAGATAGATGGCCCTTTAAAAACAGGCTAATGTTGCATAATGTCTGTATCTATAGCCCACAAAACAAAGTAAAAATACCACAGTAAAGTGTAACCATAAGCACTAGAATCACAGTCCAGGGACACAGACACACAAGGCAGAGGGAGACATAGAGACAACAGGGAAGGATATTTAAACACATTTTATAATACAGCATGATAGCGACTGCAAACTCACAACACGTCCTCAGTGATCTGGGTGCAGAAATAATGCTAATGAAGTGAAGTTACATGATTAATTCTGCTCAATTCTGTCATCACACCTGCTACACGGTCGTTCATTGCTAATGGATTTCTGTTGAGAACAAGACAGCACACAGTCTTAACTAAACATGTTATGTAAGTCCCACTTTATAACTTTATTATGACTACTGATGATGTTTTCACTGTTACAGATGGACTGCAGTAATATAGTGTATGTAAATACACATCTATTAACCTCATGAAACTACACAACAGCATGTGTCGCGTACATTATTATACATGTGTAATAATGTGAAATGCTTTTTTTGGGATTATAATGGGAAGGAGTGTGATTACCTAATGAGATTACTTAAACTGCATCCCCATAGCAAATGCCAGTGTTCACAAAATTTGGCCAGCTGTTGGTACATTTACTCAACAAATACTAGTGTAGTCTGCCTATAACAGTAAATCCTGCACCAGTAGTTAAATTGCAATTCATGTGTATCTACACAGTTATTACAGACAGTTGATATAAGTTGGGACCCAAGTGTGTGACTCATCCTGCAAGTGTGACCGATGTAAGTATATGAAGTTTGACCCAAGGTTTTTAATTCTGGCCTCCTGTTCAGACGAGCGGTGGAACAGACTGTCCTCGATACTGCGGCAGTTTTCTATATTAAAACCTGTCGCTCTGATTTGTGCGGTGAGAGAGTAGTTAAGCTGGAGTGAAGCAGGGGAACCGGCCGGGACAAAAGGGCCATTTCACAGTAATTGCCTGTCATGCATATTAACAACGAATGTGCTTCACCTGACAGGCAGAGGGTGGGGGGTTGAGGGAGGGGGAGGGCAGTGACTGATGGATAAATGCACAGAACGTGATGGCTCTCGTAAAAAACAGATACGTGTTAAAAGTGGCGGGGTAGGAAAGACAATTGCAGGATGAGTTTGGGAGTATTTGTGTTATTCTGGTGCAGGTGGAAGATGAGAGAGAAAATAGAGAAAAGCTCCTGTGCTGCAGTATTCATCTGTGGTGATAAAACCCAGCAAAACAGATCTCTAAGCAGACGCTCACCAATAACACCCGTCTGCATGTAACTGGGGACGTTACTACTGGACTGATGGAGCACTTATTGGCTTTCATGGCTTCATATACCATCTTCATTCAGTGTGTGCTGAACTATATGCAGCATGTACTGATACAAATCATGTCGCAAAAACAAGTCGTATTTCAAATTCACGGTGACCCTGTTCTTAGTAATAGGGCTGTCACTGTCAATTTCTCCCGACACAGGAAACACCAAACCAGTCCGGGCAGCCTGCTGGACTCGCACAGGCGCTGTTATGCACTAAATTAAATACTAAAGATCTTTTTACTGGTTTCATTTTGAATGAATAAAAGAGTCATTTTTCCATGCTGGCACCACTGAGGGAGCAATAAGCAAAATATTGGTGTTTTGCTATAAAGTGATTGTCTGGCCCCGTTTTAAGATATCTGCTACTCCTGCTTTAAGCTATACTGCATGAACTATCTGTATTAATCAGTGGAGAACTCTCAGGGTCTTCTAAGCTTTCGTATAAGATCTAATGATTTCTGGGAATATTAGTTTAGGAATACGTAATAGAATCATCATGCTTGTTTTCTTTCAAACTCCACAATATTGTATTAATTTTTTCCATCATTAACATTTGGCTGGAAACAAAAGAGTTAAACTTATTCAGTCAGATTTTGTTCTCTGTGGTGTCTATGTAGGTAGCTCTACCATTGGTTAGGCTTTCAGGACTATACTGAGGGCCGTTACATGAACTACCAACATAATTAGGAAGTGACAGAAGAACAAACCAGTCATGTTTTGACTTAAAACATAAAGGAACTTTATATGGGAAATTTTTAATTTCACTTTATGGTTTATGAAAGTTCTAGATATGTAACTTACTGTAAATACATGTGGTTGTCTAAGCAGATTTGAGTTGGGTAGACATGGACAGCAGTAGCGATTGGATGCCAGAGGTCTTTACTTAAAAAAAAACTGCTTTGAAGGTCTAATATACAAAAGCTACTGTCAAAACAAAATCTTATATCTCATTTTTTTGGTGTTTTTTATCACTTGAATCAGTCGTCCTTTACATTGTATGAAAATATCATGCTGAAGTGACCAATGAAAATAGTTTAAAATTACTTAGAATAAACATTTGACATTAATTTTCATTATATGCTTTCCTGGAAAGTTACCACTTTGGAGAATTTGCTTAGATAGTGACAATACACTGTTGCCACAGCAAGAAGGTCTTGAGTTGAATTCCTGAGTGGCTGAGGGTCCTTTCTGTGTGGGTTTCTGCCAAGCACTTCAGTTTCCATCCAGATCCATGGACATCAGATGAATGGGAGTCACTTAATGGCCCCTAGGTGCAAGTGTGTGTATCTGTGGGGCCACCCTGTAATGGACTGGTGACCTGTATAATTTATTCCTCCACCTTTTGCCCTGTGACCCTGATTAAGGATAAGTGGTTCAGATAAAGCATCATAGAATCGTAGAAGCTTCAAAGGCCCATATTTAATCTAAAAAGACCAAAAAAATGTTTCTGTGCATACTAGTGTTAATCAGAATCAGAATAAGCATCAGAAAACTTTACTGATCCCAGAGGAAATATGTAGTCTAAATAAAATCCAAGAAAACTTTGTAGAAAATATGAAATACACAATGCTATATACACAAAATGCTGGGATATAAATACTATAGATAAATAACGTACAGTTATGCAACTTACTAGCATCACAAACAGTGATTTGGAGTTGTTTTCTATACTGAGTCTGTTGAAGCTAATATAGTCCCACAAGGGTGCCAGCAGAATGTTTTGGTCCAAACTAAAGACTCTAATACTCATAGTTTGCCACTGATTTGTATAATAAGGTGATTTGCGGGGGAAATATCCCCCCAGGGTAAGATGTCACTCCCTTTATTTTCTCTCTCGATGAAATGATGGAGCCAAATCTAATCTCAGCGTTTTTACTGAATGATGATAGTTCAATAAACTCTGACTGTTGACCAAATTATATTCCTCTGTCTGTGGAAACTCTGAAAACCTTTTTTTCCTCTGTCTGTGTGCAGGTTTATGCATCAGCCTGTACAACTTAAACTCATGCATGTATTTAACAATTCAATAAATAAACTCTGTTTGCCAGTGTTGGTGTCCCCCCTTTCTCTTTACATTCTTCCCTACAGTGTCAAAAAACACAAAATCAAGTCCATTTAAGATTACTCGACAGCTCACTATGAATGTGTGATGATTTTCGTGTGTAGTCTGACTATACTAAAAAGTGTCTCTAATCACTGTGGAGTATGAAGAACTGCACAGAACTGTAGGTCTAAAGAACAGATGTGGACTATTTAAGCACTGATGTACGTCGCTCTGGATAAGAGCGTCTGCCAAATGCTTTAACTGTAACTGTAACTGTAGTGACACTTTACATGCAACAACAATGTAACCACTGCTGAAGTCCTCAAAAGGCACTTTTCCACAGGAACTGTGCTGTACCTACACTATACTGTGATGGTATGAAAGTTGTAGCATGCTTAAATTCTCCCGTGTATCTCAATCCAGTAACAATGTAAAAACATCGAGTGTTTATTCCCAAGCACTGTGCAGTTCGGAGACTCTTCAGAAGGTCTTCTGTCAGAGCTAGTTTCGTTATGGTGGTCTATAACATTTTCTTGACATTTTCAATGCATGTGATGAAAACCTAACCCAGCTAACTTGTTAAAGATAGATTTGTTAGCATCATAATAAACTCCCACTGAAATGTATCTTCATCCAAAACAGACAGTAGTCCTTTTACCTTGTCGAATTTCCAGTTATTAGTTTGTATCTCCATTGTATTTTTTTGTGCGGATAGTAAAAAACAAGAGTGGCCTCTTTCCAAATCTGTCTTTTGTCATTACAAAATTTTGACCAATCAAAAAGCAGTGATGCAGTCGAGCATAGGGCAGCTCGGCTATGGCTTGGATACAATGGAAAAATAAAGTTACTGGTAATGGAAAGTTATTTGTAATGGAAAATAATGCAAGTTTACCTCGCCGCTGCTAGAATACACAATACTGTCACAAAACTGTATTCATACAAACTAGTACTGTAGTTATCAGCTGAGCAAACTGTTGCTTTCCTTGCTGTCTATTTCTCTTTGTACCCTTGTGTATAAAGCCCTGTCTGCACTTGTGGTCTTGTGTTGTTTCTGTTTCTGTTCTTGTGTTGCTCCATGGTCCTGGAGGAACGTTGTTAGGTGTGACTGTGTGCTGCGTGCATATGGCTGAAATGACAAGAAACCTACATGACTTGACTTGAATATTGCTTTGAAGAACACAAAGCTGTTGGTTTAAACGATTAGCATTTTAATAAAACCTTTCTTAATGTGTCACCTCCTTCCAACAAGAAATTCTGCACATTGTTTGACATACAGAGTCTCAGGACAGTGTTCTGAAGTCGGGCTCCCTCCAACATCCTGGGCTTTCTGTGATCTCTGTGGCTAGTCTGGCTGTACAGTGATGTAACTTGGTTTCTGCCTCAAAATTCACTTCTGATCGTGAACCATTAATTCATATGGAGCACATGATATAGGAATGGGGAAAATGCTATAAAACACAGTTTTACAGTGGGCAGTTATAGGAACCGGGATAGCCTGTATCTGTTCTTCAGGATGAGGAACGAATCAACTGAGCAATTTTAGATCCAGTGATCTAATTCGGAGTGCTTTTTGTAAGTGTGTGTGTGTGTGTGTGTGTGTGTGTACTTGAGCTAATGGTGAAGACTTCCTATATTCCCTGAAAACATCAAATCAGTTTCACATTAATAGGTGTTGACAAGGTCTCTGTATGGAAAAAAGAGAAAAAAAAATCAAAGAAGAAAATAATTAAAACAGATCACAATAATTTCTAAAAAGACAGAATCAATATCACATAACAGGCTGGAGTGCAAATCTGGTCTGTCAAGCGATGGGGAAGGGGAGGGCTAGACATACAGCTAGTCAAACATTAAAGTATAAGTCAAAATAACGTGAGTTTCCTAAAACACATTCAGTATAAAAGGGTAATTAGAGGGTTCTTAACTGTATGAATCAGCTTCTTGCCCATTGAAATGATGGGTTTTTTCAGTGGCTATCCATGTAATTATTTTCTAAAAAAGATATGTTGGGAAAATTCTGTAACTGTCTTAATTAATGTATTAATATTGATAGTAATGGTGTGGCATTCAGGCTGTTGCCTTAACCATGCAAAGAAAAACTAACATTTAGTTCACAACTTAAGTGAACAAGTTTGTAACAGAAGGTGACAACACAGATAAACAACATTTTTAGACATTTTCTCCATGTAAATTCTGGTGCCATACTTTTGCAAAGACCACATTTTATATTTTTCCCAACAAAATGAATAAACAGTAAATGTTACTTGTGCACTCAATTGTGCAGCAGTGTGTTCAGTAATCTTTTGGCTGAGCCTTTCTGAGCTCCCAGAAATGGGTTTGTGACTCCAGTCCTCTTGACTCTGGCCTCAGACACACAATGGCTACCAAATTCATGGAAGAACATGACGTTAATGACTACAGCTATACATAATTACACACACAACTACCTACTTGGGCTTGGTTAAACTCAGATTTTAAGTGGGAATATTTCCAGAACCTGACAGCTCTTTAGCAGCTCAGGCTATCTGAGCAAAGTAATTTATTTTATAATGTAACAGGCCGAAAGGGTCTCATATGGGGTAACTGGATGGTCTGCTGCCGACTGTAGACTTCTTCAGACTGTAGACTTCTTCAGA
>JBBPCX010006359.1:0-18166 GCA_037974365.1 Hydrocynus forskahlii
GACGCCTGTGTCATTTCCAATCAAGAAGAAACTTGCTTGTAACTAAGCCAAAATTACTAAGTCCAAATTTGCCAGGGGTATGAATAATTTCGTTTATGACTGTATTTGTACCTAGGGACCACGTAAGCAACCCTCCAGCCAACAAAGTACAATAAATGAACTACAAAACCAGAACCATAAAATGCAAGATGGAATACATAAAATAATTAAAAAAACACCAATAGATAGAAGACAACAAAGTAGGGAGAAAACATGTGCTGGCAAAGATAAAGAAAGGATAATAGGACATCATTCTTTGCCTTCAAAACTGCCATGTTGGAATAAGGTGTGTGAATATTTCATCCCATTCCCTAAAATTTAACGAGTGCTGATTTATTCTGTTTTTTATGCAAATTTGTCACACTAATGGGTTTAAGATCTTTAAACAAAATTTAATATGAGGCAAAGACAAAACAGGGTGAAGGCAACATGCAGCCATTTCATCTGCCGAAGGAAAAATGTTACACCAGCTGGCTCTGTAGGGAAAAGAAGCTGTCACCTTAGTTGCTCAACCAATTAACCAAACTTTGCAAATAATTGGGATCAATTAGACTAGACCCTGTTGAATCTAGGCACTACTTAAACAGAACCTTACCAGCAATGTGAAGAAGGCCTCAACAAGTAGCACACACGACAACAATCAAGTGAAGAGATGGGAGAGAAAAATTTTGAAATATATCAGCCATAAATTCGTTACAAATCTATTTCTAAGGCAATTGGAACAGTGATAAAGTATGTGGCCTAACAAGGAAACGACTACAGATCTGGGAAGTCACAAAATAACCCAAATAAATGTCTAAGAATAACATTGTTTATGCTCTCATGGACGCAGCCCAAGTCTGCCATGATTTCAAAAGGGCAAAGGGGGCATTTGGCTGACGCTCTAATCCAGAGCAGCTTGCAATCATTAGTTACAGGGACAGTCCCCCCTGGAGACACTGAGGGTTAGGTGCCTCTTGTTCAGTGACACAAGTGGGGGTTTGAACCTGCGACTTTGTGGTCAGCAGGTTCACAAGTAAGTGTTTTATCCACTAGGCCACTACTGCACAGATTTATTAGTGCAGTCTGACTCTATTTTATTTGCTGGTGTGGAAAAAGCAAAGCACTCTTATAGGACCACCACTCTCTCTTTGTCAGTGAACTTTCATATTCTCTTTTTGTCTCTTTTTCATGACTATTTATGTTTATGATTATAGCATTGTGTATTTTGTGTATATAGCAGAGAGTATTTCATGAAGTGTAATTTCTGCAGAGTTTGTATTTGGATTTATTTAGACTTTATATTTTAAATTGTTCCTGTCTCTGTGTCTGTGCAGTCGCAATGTAGGCAGTTACCTCTGGGACCAATAAAGTGTTCTGATTCTAATTCTGACTATTATTTAACTTGCCTTTTGATCTCTACACCTCATGAGTGCATGGTTAGTGGGAGGGGTTGCGCTCAGTTTGCGGGATGGTCTTAATAAATCAAATGTTAAATACAGGTGGGTTGTGGACGAACATTATGGTCTCATCAGAGGCACAAGGGCAGCACAAAATGTGCCTAGCATGTCTGCAAAATGTCCCTAAAATGCCTCCTTTACATAGTGTTATTTAGTGCAGCCTTTTACACTGGACGCAGCCAATAAGTGTTATTTAGTTTCATCTTTGTTTTAGTGCTTGTCACTGTATAAGCATATACAAAATGGTAGGTATACTGGGTCATTATATAATAGGACATTTCCCAATAAACAGTGGCCCTGCCTGTTGACAGTTTCACAACCCTCTTTTCATGTAACCAAAACGGTTAGATTGGGAACACTTCTCTTCACAGAAAATGGACACTTATTTTAAACTGAGCATAGTTGTTTTGTGCATGGAATGTATACGTTTGCTACACATTTACAAGCAGCCTGATTACATTTTAATCAGCAGACACGTTTTGTGGCGCTATAAAGGGTTTGTGGGATTACAACAACACCTGCATAGCCTCCTCACTTGTCCCTATCAACTTTTGGTCAAGAACCCATAGTTTGTACTGGACTGTAGGAAGGATAGGAATTGTGAGAAACTATGCTGGAGTTCTGGACTTTCACTTTGTGTTTGAAGGTCAAACCCTCATATGTATATATATATATATATATAGTCGTAAACGAATAATAAAAGTATAATAATATAATAATAATTTGTTTACGACAGTACATATATATATAGATAGATAGATAGATAGATAGACAGATGGATAGATAGATAGATAGATAGATAGATAGATGGACAGATATATTTTAGAAACCAGACAGAACAAACTGAAGCTCCTGCACAAGGTGGGCAATACATTTTTAAGGGTCACTTTTTGCTCTTAAAGACAAAGAAGGGGGGAGTTGGTACCTCGAGAAATGGTTGATTTAGTCTTAAAGACAGTGTATAGATTCCCTACATATATAATAAAACTGATTTTTAAAATGTAGTGCATGGGTATAAATAAATATAGATTTCTGTTTAAATATCCACTTATAACTGTCTGGGCACATATCAGGCACATTTTACATATGTTTTGGGAATGTAAGGCCATTACAGACCTTGGAGAATTTGTTAATACCACTCTAATGAAAGTTAAAGCAAATATCATATTCAATTCCAAGCCCTGTGCTTTCTGTTTATTGAATGACGATGAAATTCTTACACTTAATCAAAGTAGAATGGTTTACTGCAGCTGAAAAGTCATTCACAGTTCTGTTTTACCCCTTATATTAATATAAAGTGTAGAATTAATTAATTTTGACCGTCAAGTACTCAAAACGTGCGTCTCAAATGTCAGTGAAACTTCACCTACATTTTGAGGTGAATATTCATTGGCTCTCAAAATCTTACCCTTGACCTGGCTCTGTGGCTCTGCGTCCACTCCTCTGTGCACCCGTGGTCTGGGAAACAGACCTCACACTACACAGCTTTTAAATGTTAAAGCTGAAGTATGTTTGAAGCTGATGGTTGGAAGTAAGTGAAGGAGGAAACCTCATGAGCCCTTTTTGACCCTTAAGAGTATGAATGAAGGCTCAGTTCAGGACAAGGCAAGTTTGTGCTGGAGCGCACTGAACTGCAACTGGAACTCATGTAGACCATACTTAGGGATTTGTGTACATTAGGGTGCATTGATTTTTGTACTCTGTGTGACTGTTGTTCCTGCAACTCTCTTTGAGTGATGGCTGGCTTTTCTCTTACCTTCCTTAGCATTAGTGTGAGAGAAGGCTTGGGTGATACACCAGTCCAGGACGATTACATGTGTGTTTAACCCTTTAAGCGCCAAAGTCGCAGAATTGCGACAAGACGTCATCATGAATAAAATAGACCGTAGTTACAAATATAATGTAATACAGCATTTGTATTCCCTACCACTAGTTGGCAGACATGTAGTACTTCGATTCAAGACCAAAATTACAGCATCGTCCTATTCAATGTTTCGAGTAAATAGCTTTGGAAACGAGCCTTGTGTCATTGGTGCGGAGGCAGTCAGAGAGTGCAGTTCAGGGCATAGCGTGCGAGTAAGCGTGTGAGATTTGGGAGAGAAAAACACCAGGTGGCTAATAAAAAGTTGTCCCGTGATGATGTCTTGCGAATGTTATTCGCCGATTCTGAGTCTGAAGGGGAATATTTGCCAAACATGTGGTTATTTCAACCCTTTGCCCAACCGGAATGTGGGTGGCAGTGGTCTTAGTGCCCGTAGGAAAGGTGTTGGTCGAGGTAGAGGCAGCAGGAGTGGGAGAAACAGGGCTGGAAGTAGCCGTAGAACTAGCTCTCTCCATTCAGTACTCCGTGCTACACGTGGCCGTGGTGTGCGTGGGAGAGCTGGGACACGTAGGAGAGGCAGCAGGGGTGATCTGGATCTGAATAGGGCTGGAAAAAGCAATGATAGTGGTGGCTGGGTTTATTTGAGAAATGAGGAAGAGTATCAGGACTGGATCAAACGCTTTGATGAGCCTGTTGTTTATCTAGGAGAGAAAGATTTGACCAGTGCTGCACTGAATTTCTGTCCCTCTTTCTGACTGATGACTTCTGGAACCTCCTTACAACTGAAACCAATAGAAATGCTCATCAGTTTCTAAACTCCCATCAGCTGAAACCTAATTCCAGATTTCATGAGTGGTATGATGTCACTGTGTCAGAGATTAAGGCCTTCCTAGCACTGCATTTATGTATGGGGCTGGTAGAGAAGGCAGAACTTAAGGATTACTGGGTGGAATTTTGGCCAGCTTACACACCTGGGTTTGTATGCCTAGGAACAGATTTGAGATCATTCTGTCTTTTTCCTCCATTTTGCCAACAACAGTGTGTATGTGGGTCGGGGTCAGCCAGGTCATGACAGGTTGTTCAAGGTGCGTCCAGAAATTGACCGGAAAATTCCTCATTTTTCAGCTGTTTATGGCCCACTCAAGGAGCTTTCTCTGGATGAAATGACCATAGCATTCAAGGGAAAGTCCACCTTGAAACAATACAACCCGAAACCTGACAAATATGGCTACAAAGTGTTTGTGTTGAGTGAGACCAGCTCAGGTTAGGTTTTGCAGTGGTCCATGTAAACTAGCCAAAATATTGATTCTAATGCTGATGATGTCAGCCCACCCTTTGCAGATATAACAGTCTCAACTCTTTTAGGCAAGCTCTCCACAAGGTTTAGGAGTGTGTTTATGGGAATTTTTGACCATTCTTCCAGAAGCACATTTGTGAGGTCAGACACTTATGATGGACGAGAAGGTCTGGCTCGCAGTCTCCGCTCTAATCCATCCCAGAGGTGTTCTATCGGGTTGAGGTCAGTTGTCTGTGCAGGCCAGTCAAGTTCTTCCACACCAAACTCCCTCATCCATGTCTTTACGGACCTGCTTTGTGCACTGGTGCATAGTCTTGTTGGAACAGGAAGGGGCTGTCCCCAAACTGTTTCCACAAAGTTGGGAGCATTAAATTGTCCAAAATCTCTTGGTATGTAGAAGCATTCAGAGTTCCTTTCACTGGAACTATGGGTCCAAGCCCCCCTCGACCAAACTTTACACTTGGCACAATACAGTCAGACAAGTACCATTCTCCTGGCAACCGCCAAACCCAGATTCGTCCATCAGATTACCAGATGGAAAAGCGTAATTCGTCACTCCAGAGAACGCGCCTCCACAGCATCTGAAGCTTTGCATTGCACTTGGTGATGTATAGCTTGGATGCAGCTGCTTGGGCATGGAAACCCATTCCATGACACTCTCTACGCACACATGAAGTTCGGTGGTCTGTAGCGATTGACTCTGCAGAAAGTCGGTGACCTCTGCACACTATACGCTGACCATGCTCCAACAGTTTACGTGGCCTACCACTTTGTGGCTGAGTTGTTGTCATTCCCAATCGCTTCCACTTTATTAGAATACCATTGACAGTTGACTGTGGAATATTTAGTAGCGAGGAAATTTCACAACTGGACTTGTTGCACAGGTGGCATCCTATCACGGTACCACGCTGGAATTCACTGAGCTCCTGACAGCGACCCATTCTTTCACAAATGTCTGTAGAAGCGGTCTGCATGCCTAGGTGCTTGAAGTTATACACCTGTGGCCATGGAAGTGATTCGAACACCTGAATTTAATTATTTCGATGGGTGTGTGAATACTTTTGGCAATATAGTGTATGTTAACTAACAAAAACAAGTGTGTGTTAGTTTTTGGGCTCGTAGTTTGCCTCATGCTCTGGTGCCCTATGCTTGACTATTCACCCCACGTAGCGAACCACGAAGTGTTTCCTACTTTCATGCCTCAGTGCCATTGATTATAGTGTTCTAGCTCAGTCATAAATCTCATTAGGACTGTTTTCCAAATTGAAAGAACATATTTAGCATAACTGAGCCTGCTAACATTTAAATGCATTAATCCAAAACACCTGTCTCTCAATGAATATTCAATTCAATGTTAATAAAGTACACATGGCTATGAAACGTCTGGTGCAGGCCACTGTCTGTCATGTGGAAGTCTTTATCTGAGGGAGGGGTGGGGAGGGGGGTGTTGTTTTTACAGCACATTCACACTGGTCCAGCACAGCAGTAGGTGTGAACACAGCTGGGGCTGTTTGAAAAATGCAAGTGAAATATAAAATATATGTTAGTAGTGCTTACAGTTTTGGTTAAAATTGCATGGTTTCCACATTGGCAGAATTGTTTGCTCCTGTGTTAAATCCCATTATCCTACCTATCCTAAGTAGCATAGGTAAATGCTACTTGCACTTTAAAGGGCATGAGATGGCAGGGCAGTGTGCACACCCAGAAATTTAAAAGAAATGTTGAGAGAGAAGTCGAGAACGCCAAAAAATCTAAAGTCAGTGAAGCACCCGACTTGAGAAATGTGAGAAATGTGAGAAAAACTTCAGCAGTTCTAATGTAGAGGTACTGCTGCATGAAGTGACCACCAAAAAAAAAAAAGAGATGAGAAGGGTGCTGAGGAAGTAAAAAAGGTTTGAGCTCAATCTGAGTTATATGCCCCAAATACCGATGATGGATGCTGACCCATGGAGGTGTAAAGTAGGGCATTAACACAAAAGTCGACTAGTCGACTTCAGAGGCACAAGTCAACACCCCCTGAGAAAAGTCGACTAGTGTGTTTTTTTTACCTCTCTCTGTGCACGCACTTGTGTACACAATGCAATCTCTGCCTCTGATTGGCTGACACAGACACGCGTTATTTGACTTAACCAATTATAATAGTCCCTTCATAAAAAGGGCGGTACCGTTGGCGCGAGTGGAATATAAACACAAGACCACAACAAAATGAGAGACACGGCAACAGAGGAGACAGATACACGTCACATGTGTCGAGATACTTCACTCTAGACACACAAACAGCATGGAGACCTGCACAATCTGCAAGTTGGTGTTAAAGTACAGTAACTGTACCGGCGTTCTGCACAGTATCTGAAATGCAGCCGCTAGCTAACATGGCTAACACTAGCAGGGAGTCGTCCAGTCCAGAGCACGCTGAGTGCCTGCGCAGCTTAAGCTGTTCCCACTTTCTGTTACCAGAAAAATCAAGGTATCAGCCTTTGTTTTGTTTTGTGTAATTGTCATGATGTCTGTTAACGTTACAGAGAACTTTAATAAAAGTTGCTCAGTGTTGGACGCCTGTGTTCCTCCGCTGTGTGTGTGTGATGATGTCATGAAATGACTCGTCGACTGGACTTCGACTATGTTGACGGATAAGGTGACTAGAAAAAATCTGCCCTAGTGTAAGGGCCTGCCCACAGTTATCTGAGCTGAACCAGCACACTAGGGCTACTACTAGAAAGACCACACTCCTGAGAGTTCCATCAAAGCATTTGGACACAGACCTGGGCCCTGTATCAGCGGCTTCATCTCCTAGGCCGTATCCTATCTCAGAATCAAAGAGTAAACTGTTTTTTTTTTTAGGTTTAACACCATCTGACAGTTCATTTCATCTAAAAGCTGTAGTTGTAAAAACAGGAAATATTGCACAGTTGAAAATCCCAGAAAGTAAAGGTCATTTCTCTGGTTTGATTTTCATTACAGCTTGTAACCTCCTGCAATAGTTCCTCAATCCGTGCATTCAGGTCCCCTTCAACTGTTCCAAGAAAGAATGGCCGAAAAGCTTACACAGAACTTCAATATTGGCCACAGTCTCCAAGACACTAGAAGGAATTTATGTGAATGATAAAAAAATCAAGATATCCACTGAGATCGGTTTGATTTCCTTTTTTAAAGTCTTGTATTTCTTTATTAAAATTCATTTTAATCTTAATATTTAGTATATAATTATCTTACTGTAATTGACTATAATCAAATCTTTAATTTACCAACAAGCAAATACTTGCGGTAGACAGCAAGTTTCTTGGGAAGTCCTTGTGTTGTCACGGCAGGCCATGATTATCCTAAACCTAAAAAAACTTGATTGTATAACTCTCTATGTCTATATGCTCTCTAATGTTTATGCAAGTATAAAACACAATTTCTCAGCTGTTTTCTTACACTTGTTCTTCAGTTAGGTTTATAAAGCAGCTTACCACCTGCTGAGTCCAAACATCCACCGTCCTTTTAAGATGCCGGTGGTACACTCGACGGTGGAGTGAGTATATGCTTGCTGCTGATTGAAGGACACCTCCTGGTGTGTCTCTGGGTTGATGAGTGATGTCATCTCCTAATAAAGCAAGTCATTACAGGGATAGAAGCCAACTGTCGCTGGAATTTATAATTACTCAGAGATGCATACCAATGAGTCTAGCAGCTTCTTGTTTGAGGTGCATACCTAAAGAACTGTTTTGTAAAATGTAGGAGTGGTGTGCACCTCCTGGGAAGCAGGAGACCACATTTAGAAGGTGGTTCTGGGAGTTAAATTATGAAGTGGTATTGTTTGAGTGAGCTGAGACATAGGAAAATGCAGAGTACCTGCATGTGTGGTGGAAGAGACCGTCTGGTATGGCTCCGCAATGCTGGCTCCAAACTATTGCAGAGCTCTATAATTACAGCTCTTGGTCGCCTAAAGCATCCCCAGATGTACTCGGCACTCTCTGCAAATAGATATACACAGTCCTGAAGATGCATTCCTTCCTCAGGGCATGATCTGCAACATCCTGCTGCAGCAGTAAAACTAGTGCAAAAATAGGCCTATCTGAAGCATATAAATTGCGGCATCAGTCACTGATTATTGGCATGGTTGCCAAGTAACATAATTCATGGGAATGGAAGTGTTAGTATAGGGTTTATTTATTGTAGAATACTATCATGCTTTGTGAAATAATGAAAGCAGTTCTTAAGAAATATAAATAATAGAACTAATTTATTCATTTTCTATAACCGCTTAATCCTTACTAGGGTCCTAGATACCCAAAGCCTATCCCGGTGTTTACGGGCATGAGACAGAGACTCAGGCCATGTCCGCACATGTACAGGTATTTCTGAAAACAGAGGTTTTTCTATGTGTTTTGGCCTTTCGTCCACACGTAAACAGCGTTTTGGCTCAGTGAAAACTCCGTTTCAAGACTCTGTTTCTGTATTTACGTGTGGACAAGAAAGATTTTGAAAAACGAAGATTTTGTTATACTGTGCGCCACACATATGACGTCACAGTATGCGCCATATTTACATTAGGTTTTCATCTACAATGCTCGACGTGTACAGAGTACTACTGCTCTCAACCTTGTTAGAAGTTTTTAATGCATTAATTTTGATCAATTAATCACAGAAAAAAATAATGCTGATTAATCGCGCCACGTGATTTTAACCCGGTCTGGTGTTCTGTCGAAACATGCTACCCACTGAGATGTGCTACAGTGCCCTCCTGCACAGTCTTGGGATTCTGTGCTACCTAGCATTAGGGTAGTTGGTTTATCTGTGCTATCTTGCGGTGGACACTGGTTTATCTGTGCTATCTTGCGGTGGACACTGGTTTATCTGTGCTATCTTGTGTTCAGGTCACTGGTTTACGGTGATTAATATCTTAAAAGCTCTTTTAATATGAGTGTATGTTGCTAGTCTGGGGTCTGTGTGTCTTAGCCGTCATTTCGTGAGCAATTTCTGCTAAGATCAGTAAAGTTTTCTGATTCCAAAATGCCTTTTTTTCTGCAGTTTACAGAATGCTATCTGAAGCTAGGAAACATCAGCATTGTCCAGAATCACCACAAGCTGGAAGCATGGCACGATCTGAAGTTTTATAGTTTTATAACCGTATAAACTGAAAGGTAGCATTTTTCGACAAGGCAACACGGACACTCCAAGGCCTCTGATTGGTCACCAATGCTATATGGTTTAAGGTTATATCGCCACCTGCTGCCTTGGAATGCTTTTGTCAGCGTTTTTTTGCGATTGCATGTGGACGCGATGTTTTTTAAAAAGCAAAAACGGAAAAGCTCCATTTTCAGAAATACCTGTGTACGTGTGGACATGGCCTCACTCTCACGCAGAAATCATATTTAATTAATTCATTTAATTTACTTTGTCATTTAAATCATATATTATCATACACAAATGTAAAAAGCACTACTCAAATGTTTTGCACAACCACTGTGCTTAGATCCTGTTCTTACCTAAAACAAATTGCAAATATTAAAACAAAGTCTTTGTGAAAGCTGCACAAATGGGTTTTGAGAGGAAATTTCTTGTTAAGAATCTGAATGAAGTCAATCATTCCTTTTTGGAGTGGATCATAGAAAAAAACAGAATACATTCGGTAACACTTCAGTGAAAGGCCAGTGGTCATGAGGCTTCATGACACCTACGTAAACCTTTCATGACAAAAGATATAAACCTAAATAAACAATAATAAAAGTTTTATAAAAAAAAGAAAACATCTATACAGGCATCAGGTGGCATGAAGTTTTTCTCAGAGTCTGTTACAAGCACAACCTGATGAAAATTGCACGAGCACAGCCTGATGAAACGTGCATGCCGTCCTGTTGCTAACTTTGTGCTAGCTAGGTCACATGCACGAAAAAAATCTCTGCAGAGCTTCTTCGGAAGGTAATGGAAATAAAAGGCCCAGTGACAAAACAAGATACCTGCATGCTCCAAACTACCTCTTTGACGTCCTCAAAACTGCTTCAGAACATTGCACCCAAGCCCCCTGCACTTTAAGACAACCTTGTCATCTTCTTTGAGTGAATATAAACGTAAACAAGAGGGATAGAAGTGAGTACCATACTACAGACTTAGCAGCTAAATCACACTGCTAAAGGCTGAGATGATGTCACCTTTGGAGGAGTTGATTCTGCTACCTTCACACAGAACCCTGAGGGAGAGACTGCACTGTCTCTGAAACTCACTGATACAGAGATACGTTGAGCTGCAGTGTTTTTGTTATCTAGAATACATATGCACTTCATTCATCATGTCACGTTAAACTGAAGTTATCTGAAAATTCAGGAATACTAAGCTCATAGGGCTAATTGATGGCTAAAGGATCCTTTTTGAAACTGCACAAAATAAAATATGATTTTTCTCATTGTCATTTAAAAAAAACCTGCGTCTAAAACATTGTGGAGACATGGTGTTTTTAGTTTTATATCGACACAAAAATAGCTTTGTTCCTTTTTATTAAAACTACTCATTAACAATGCACATGGGGTGGGGGAAGGATACTTGCCTCTGGACCAAGAGGTCATGGACTCAAATCCCACCTTCAGCGTACCACCACTGGGATTCTGAGCAAGACCCTCAACCTCAAGTTGCTCCAGGGAGACTGCTCCCTGTAGATAGGGAATGGAAGTCGCTTTGGATAAAAATGTCTGCTAAATGCTGTAAATGTCTGTTACCACATGAAGGACATGTTTTAGGTTGGACTGACCATATAGTCCTGATAGTAGAATAAAGTCCTTTCGTCTGCATTACCCGTTTACACAGTAGAAATAAGTTTCTTTTCCTTTTTTGTGCACAAAAAGACCTTTTAAAAGGTACTGGTATATGTGTCAATATACTAATCTTGGTATTAAAAAGTAGAGAGAAACTATATACTGAAGCGAAATAGAGAAACGGGTTCTGAAAATAATATTCCATTAAAAGTTGATTGAAAGTGATACTCAAGTACATAAAAGTGAAACGCGGCTTTAATTCCACTTGCGTTCTTCAGTGCTGTGTTCTTATATAGACCCCTTCTGTAAGCTGTGGGAGCCCTTGTATTAACTCAGACCTATCAGTACTGGAATGAGTTTCCCTTGACCTCTTTACCCTGTTTTTTAATTGTAGTGAAGTTTTTATGTTCTGTAATGCTTCAAAGCATTGCTGTTCATGGATTAATAATGTATGTTTTGTTTCGTAACACACTTTGGTGCTTTTATTCATAATACAGAGACAACTTAAAATAGTAACGGGGAGTTTGGTTCAACAATGTTATTAGTTTGTATATTTCAATGCAAAACAATAGATTCAGGAGCACACACGTGCATGGGAACCTTCCTGGCCATTGGCTGTCATTAGGAATATTTTACAGGTCTAAATGAAAATGTATGAAGTAATAAATAGTTGTTTTCTCTTGTGTAAAAAAAGAGGAACACTTCAGTTTAGTAATAAAGTGCAACTAATCAAAAGTACAGTACCCCGGTTTCCGCCCCTGTGTATTCAGTATCGGGTTAAGAAGAAAATTTGTGGCCCTGTTTTATAAGAGATGAGCAATAACCCATAAATGAAACTACTGAAGATGTCTGTGATTGGGCTCCAGGCATCTTTTTGTAACCTTCATTCTCCCCAGTACATTAGCGAGTGTGACCTGTAAATAATTAATCCTGGCCTTTTATTGTACATCCTAATTAATTATTGAGCAGTAGACGCAGTGGACTAGAGGAAGACAGGACAGGGTCTTGAATCCTCCTGAGCTGTGAATTTTAGATCTAAATGAAAGAGAAAGGCAAACGTTTCCTTTACTACTCAGCCGGCGTTACCCCACAGGCCCCCAAAGAGCTAGCGTGCCGCTAAAGGAGTATCTCACAGGCTGATAGCTGTCAGAAGCGCCTGCCACGTCTGAGAGAATAAACGATCTGGTAAATTTGGTCCCTTGCCCTTACTGCTCAGTGTCAGGCGCATACAGCAGTGCAATGTTCACTTTCTTTGATTTTTGTCCATTGGGAGGAAGGGATGAATGAATATGAATGTTTTGCTGAGGAGGAAACTGTGAGATAAGGGAACGACTGTGTTCTCTATGAACTTCAAGGTCAAGACTGAGGCTTGGTTTCATCTATTGATTTTTGAGTGTGTTTGAATTATTTAGAACTGTATGTGGCTTTATAAAGCTAAAATACAGAGAAGATGAAATGCAAATAAATATTTGAGAAAATATCCGAATATTTGATCGCCTCAGAACAGCAGCAGCGTTCCTGCATTGTAGGTTTAAAACACTGGCTTTGATCAACTGCTGCTTCAACCTTTCAATAGGATTTTAGTGTGTAGGTCACATAGACAGTGTCTTGCACCGGGTTTGAAAGTTTTGTAGGTATTTCAAACTAGCGTTAGGGTTACGTTTTAATTTGAATTAATAATTTGTCAATATACCTTTCTTAGAGCCAAGCTTCTTTCCTGTTAAGCTTTAGAAGCATTAAATCCCTTCTTCTTCAAAAAACAACAGCGCCAGCAGACATCTCTGTGGGTTAGTGTTCAAACAGCTATTCCAAAGAAACAGAAGTGAAGTGAAGGGAAGAATGGGTTCGCTATTCAAAACACTGTTTTAAACAAAGAGAAAGCTGTATGTGTGGCACGGACGAAAGCTAGCTTCCCAGGGTAGCTGTTTTTCCAGGTAGCTATCATTACAAACATTCTTCATTACAAAATATTTTGAAATAATGCTGTAGTACTTCTTAAATATTGACCCACCAACCCCTAGCTCTCATTCACCCTCGGCACCTGGAAATTGACAGCCCTGCAAAAGCTGCTGTCCAAATGTTTTGAATGTTTGTTATATTAGGTTGCAAATGTAACATTAGTGCCTTGTCACTCTTGCCTTGGTTCCTCTCCCCATTGGTCTGGCCCTACTTGCCATTTGCTTTTGGCTTTATTTTTTTTTGCCTTTGCTCCTCCCTAGCTCCACCCACTCTGCCCAGCTTAGTCCTCTGCATTGTCTGTCCCTGCTTGTGTATTCTGGGGTGTCTCCCAGTTTGTACTGAATTATCTACCGATTATGGTTGATACTGCATCAATTGGCAGTTGGGACTAAGAGGAAACCAACCCCTTTGAGAGCTCCTCCAATCATATGATGTGACTTTTTTTTTTTCCAAAAGCTTACAGTACAGTAAACATATAGACCCCAAGTGAAGACAGGCACACAGCGGCGTTGAAAAAAGCTTGCTTTCTAGGAAGCACTGATCTTGGATCCACCTAAAACCAGAATCGGAAACTTTACTGATCCTGGAGGAAACTGCTTAAAACAGAGTGCATTTGAGTCTGCCATTAACTCCTCAGCAGGGTTTGGTGTGTTTCCACTGGCAACCCCCAAGCCATTCAAGCACCCTGCGCTGTCAAATGCGGCTCCCTTGCAATAAACAAACCACACCATAAAGCAGTGATGTGAAGTACTTTGACACTTTGTAATGGTGCATTGCAGTATAAGTTGTGAACAGGACAGATAAAAAGTTATTTCAGTGATGAAGGAGATTAGGGGAAGCTCTGTAGTGGAAAAGATGAAATACTACTGAACACTTTTCTGGTGAGTCTCACTCTATAAGACAGTTCTATTCATCTCAAATGCTGCACCCTCTGTCTAACAACATAAATGACTAAACTAGAACAACAGAGTTGATGTCTAGGAGGCTAACAACTCGATGGTTTGACAATATGGACACCACCCAACCCTAACTGATTAGCGAGGTGTGTGTGTGTGTGTGTGTGTGTGTGTGTCTGTGAGTGTGAGTATGTGCGCAAGGGAGAGAAGCCTGGGTTAAATTGCCATACATTTGAAGCATTTTCACCACAGCTGTGTCCTGTCCTGTGCCTCAGCCTCTCATTGGCTGAAAGACTAGGCTCAAGTCAGGATGCATCAACCACCTTGCGAGCAATCTGAGACCCAATGCTGTCTGCTTCCCATTCAGCTGAGGGAATATTTTGTTTTCCCACCTGAAATCACCACAGATTGATTTGGCCTCTTATCTTGATTCATTTGGGTTCCACTGGCCAGTAGACAAATTGAAAAGCTGCCAAGGGACCTTGGTTCTTTCATTTTTGGGGCCTGTGACATTAATTGCAAAAACTTTCTTTTCCTTCTTTCTGTTAAGTCATTTATTTGCTAATTAAAGCTGAAGCAGCCTTTATTGTTTGTATCTGAAAGAGGCCACTGAACACTGGTGATCTGTGAGAGTCCATA
Source organism: Hydrocynus forskahlii (assembly GCA_037974365.1). Lineage (NCBI taxonomy): Eukaryota > Metazoa > Chordata > Actinopteri > Characiformes > Alestidae > Hydrocynus > Hydrocynus forskahlii. The sequence continues at coordinate 14,823 of JBBPCX010006359.1, forward strand.
TGAATTAAGGAAATAACAGTCTCTTCTCACTGGAAAAGAAAGTGACATTTTTTCCAGTTTTTTTTTTTTTTAATTAACTCTATTACAGTTACTGTACCTGTAATATTGATGTTTTGTCTGTACCTGTAAGACTGATGCTGTATCCATGCATTTCATCTCTATCTTTGTTCACATGTGTTTTGTCCTCATCATGTCTTTTGTAATAGTATTAGTCTCCGCACTAACCCTGTCCTATTGTTAACATGTACAGCTTTGTCTTGTCCCTGTCTCCTCCTCTGCCCGAGTGTTCCCATTGTCACACCATTGTTGTTTTTGTGTTTTACTATACCTTTATCTTTGTCTCTGTGGTAATCATTTTGCACTCACTTCTGCTACTCTGTTTGATTTACACTGTCTTTGTATTACTTATCTTGTGTCATGCTTCGTGTTTCTGCCTTGGTTTCCTGGTGTCTGTTTCCTAGCCTTTGTATTATCTGTATGTTAATGTTATGTTTCGTTAGAGTTCTGTGTCTCTTTTTAAAAACCTTCTAGCATAGATCTCCAACCTCAAATCTCAAATATTACCAAAAACCAGCATAGCCAACATATGGACATTGTGAACCAGAGGCAAGTGTATGAACTGTGCTTGGACTGTGAGCAGAGGTGAGCAGAGGTAAGGGAGTGATGCGGATCTGAGGGAGGGTCACAAGGTTTCGTGCCTTGAACACCTCATTGACACACTCATGGCCATCTTGGAGGCTACAGAGTGCCCCTCTTTCAGAGAAACATTTTGGGGGTGGGGGTTAGGGGACTCAGGTTCAGGCCTCTGCTACAGAGCTGGCTCCCGGACCCACAGTGGTGTTTAGCACAGTGGAGGATGCAGCCGGTAGGTTGCCTGGTCCCCAGCACCACACAATGTCCCGCAGGACATCTTCATACTGTCTCCCAAGCCTACAGTCTCAGTGTTAGTTCCCAGTGTACCCCAAAGTCCTAGTCTGTAAGATACCTGAGATCTGACGCCCTCTTGGCTGGCTACCCCATATTTGCCAGATACTCAGCAGGCTGCCAAGATATGGCAATCCAGATTTCCTTTCTAGCCACAGTCAGTCTGGCTCCCCAGTTCCCCCAGCAGTCCATGAAATGCTCCTTAGTTTATGAACCTCCTGTTTCAAATATCCCCAGTATTATCTCTTCGCTAGTCAGTTCCGTTCCTGTCCAGGTCCTTATCTCTGTCTCTATCACTGTATGTGTGCCAGTCCCTGTCTTCTGTTTCGTTTCAGTTCCGGTCCCAGTCACCATCTCTGTTCTTGTCCAATTTCACGTACAATATTGTGGTCAGTCTTGTTTCTAACCATCGGTCTTGTATACTCTTCGGTCTCCTGTCTTGTCCCAGTCCTGTGGTGCCCCAGTTGCTTGTGCACTCTCCTCTCCTGCCCCATATTCAGTTGTGTTTGTCCCTACTTGGTTTCCCTAGCCTCTCCTCAAGGCACCCTCCTGTGCTGAGTATTTGTAACATTTGCTCCTGCCTTGTCCTCTTGCCTTGTCTCTGTTGTTGTTTACCATATGCTCACCATGTTTCTTTTGTCAGGGCCTTATTCTCTACATTTGCTCTGCCCTTTTTGTTTATCATGGACAGCTGTGACTTGTTCTTGTCTCCTGCCTTTTTCCGGTGTTCCCATTGTCATGCTGTTATATATACCCTTGTGTTTCACACAGACATTCAGTCTCATACATGATATATAAATACCTCTATAAATAAAGTTCTAAATAAATAAAATACCTCAGTTCTGTTTGTCTGCCCTGTTTTGTGCTTTGCTCAAAAAACAGCCTGGACTAATACGTTCCTGATAAATCCTGTATGAATGAATGTAGCTCAATCATTGTAAGCTGAAAAGATGAATTTATGTAAATGAGTTGCTTTTCATGATATCACAACAGTATTTTTAAAAGGGGCTGTTTGTGCAGCTTTGTTTCCATATACTAAAAGGGAACAGAGAGTGAAACTTTATATAATACAGTGTTTTACATTCTATGTTAAGCTCTCCTCTTATTAAAAAAAACAGCACAGAAAATGAACCCTTTAATCTTTTACTCTGTCCTTTGACACGACCTTTCCAAATCCAGGATGTCACTTTTTGTCCATCTCTTTTGCTCTGCCTTAACCATATCTCTCTAATTCTGGTTATGCATATACTCCTTTCAAAAAAATGAAACAATTCACATCATTTTTGCTCAAACTTTTACTGCTTGAAAAGGCCAAACTGCCTTTTACACTATGTGAAAATTTCATGAGAAATGGGCCAATGAAAGTGGTCCAAAATTGACCTTGTTACCCTAACATGCATTAAAGTTAAGAACACTCAAGATAAAGTTTTAGAGGTCATGAAAAGGTTCTCATTCCTTGAAAATGCACTTACCGGAATATGCACATATACCTTATATTTCTGTGCTAACCCACTGGCCTGCGTGATATTGACCAGTAAAACATGGTGTTCTTCCTGAAGCAAATAGCCACAGAAGGTTAGCCATCAATAGATCAAGGCCATAATGCATGGTCATGGCAGATGGTGCAGGGAGAGTGTGCCCATGCAGAGTGTTCTCTCAGGTGTGAACTGATGCAGGGAGACAGATGAAAGGGCTCAAACATGAAATATTTACCATTTTCTGCCAACTTAAAAACCTGGCCCACTGCACCACACTTTCTGTGAAAGTGGAGAGTGGGAAAAAAAAGTTTCACAATACACACTGAACAGTGCCCACTGCCCAGACCTTTACACAACATTCACTATTACAAGAGTTAAAGAAAGTTGCTTTTGAGGTAATGAGATCTGGTCCAATGCTGTGTAGCTGAAACAGGGGCCGGAAATATTCCTCAAATATTGGCACCCTTGGTAAACACTGGCATTTGGGTCCATATCAGAGTATCATTACATTAGTGTGTTTTTAGGAACATATAGTCAACTGTGACTTCCGGTTTTCCTGGGGTATACATGTGAGGCCAAATTCCCTCACCCAATTTATCCATCACTATGAAAAAAGACTTTTCACTTTTTACTTTTGCACTGCCACTTTTTACTTTCCTGCCATCCGGCAAGAGACTCAGGACAATTTGCACACACACGCAACATGATTCAGGAACAGTTTTTACCCCAGCGCCACCAGGCTATTCAACACACAGTATCTGTGGTTCTCTGTCTGTGTGCAATAAATCTGTTCTTCACACCATGTGTAATACTGGAACACAAAACAACGTATACTGCACTGTCACTTTACACTTTACATTATGCAACTTCACATTATGCACCGACACTTCACATTATGCACATTCACATTATGCAACTTAGCCTGTGATTATTTATTGCTGC
>JBBPCX010006419.1:0-18162 GCA_037974365.1 Hydrocynus forskahlii
GATACACACTACTACTAAACTAATTCAGAGCTATTCTGAATCAGGCCAGCAAAAGAATTGGCAGTACAATGGATCTGGAGTGATGAAACATGCTTCGCTATCTGGCAATTTGATGCATGACCCTGGGTTTGGCATATGCTAGGGGTATGCTACCTTCCAGAATGCACAGTACCTACAGTAAAGATTGCTGGTGGAGGGAAAAAGGTCTGGGGCTGTTTTTCAGGGTTTGGGCAAGATATAATAAAGACATGGCATGACAGGTTTGGTGAGGAGGTCTTCAGTTGTCTGCACATGCTATGACCTCAACCCAATTAAAGTCAGTACTTCCTAAATTCAGTATGTGACTTGACAGTGAGTGGGCGAATGTGTTGGACTTTTTAACCGAAACATTGCTGATGCATACTTTGCTGAGCCCTGCCCCCACACGACCATTCAAACCCAACCTGGTCTCACGTTTTTTCATGCAGCCATCACAACATAAAAATCTATTCAAACGTGCTGTGATCACGTTTTAGGCCTTTTTTACGTGCAAGGACAACGTTTCCTACCCTGTGTGTTTTAATGGGCAGTGCGTAACACTGCCACTATGAGCGCTAACTGGTGACTGAAGGACGGGGAAGTAATACAATCCCCAGGATGGTTTGGTGTTTTTCGTGATCTGATAACGCTTTCGATAATTCTGCTGCATGCATGAGTGAATGTATTCAATAGTGTGAAAATATACTGAACATTTCTCACTAAAAGTGTAATTATAATGAGTGGATTCCTTATGGTTTTTGTTTGCAAAGCAGTTGAAACAGGTTGGAAGGCAGTGAGACGGGGAAGGAATACAATTCCCAGGATGCTATGGTGTTTTTCGTGATCTGATAACGCTGCCGACAATGTGTGTCATGGCCTTGCAAAACGGCCTCATTTTCACTTCTGTTGCATAAATGAGTGAATGTATGCAATATTGTATTTTGCATGTCTAGTAAAATCCACAACGCGTGGAGCTACAGTTAAGTGCCCCTGAAGGCAGTGGCCTTCCGACAAAAGGAAAGGCTTGGCTGCGTTCATTAAGCTCCCCTTGGTGTTTTTGTGCGTGCGCGCCAGCCAGGCGTACTGTAGTTTTGCAAAGACTTTAATTAAAGAACTTTCTGTTGTACTCTGAACTTGTGTGTGCGTCCTTCACTCAGCCCCGTCAGCCCCCCATTTGATTAAGTTCCCTTCATCTTGTATAAGAACCACCACCAGATCACTTTGTGCACCACTTGCCAACCTGTTCATCAGGAGCTGTGAACTTTGGAGTCACGATGAACAGCCGCATCCATGTTCTCATCCATCATAATTCCTAAATATTGTCCCACAACTCGTGTGAAGTTGGTCGCAATCCACAGGGGGAGTTCAACCAGTGAGAGGCAGGGATGACACTCAGCAGAGATGATTGTGGTGAATGTGGACAGAGGAAGCAAATTACTTATGCCAGTCTAGGTGTTTCACACTTACAGATCATGTGTGGCATGTGTGCATATGTATGTAGAGAAAGAGAGAGAAAGAGAGAGAGGGAGAAAGAGAGAGCAAGGACGCCGCTACAAATCTTGGGCCCTATGACAAAAAATAAGTTTGCACCCCCTAAACATTGCTTATACAGTAATCCCCCAGTTTTATGCAGATCAGGAGTCGCGTTGCTTTTTTCGTGGCAATATGTTTTTAGTCCTACATTATTAAGAAAAATATCATTTGCTAATTTTGTAACATAAATATTAAAGTAAATTCAGCTTTATTTCCATATAAAATATAAAATGTTTTTGTACTGTCCAGAGAAACACAAAGGAAGCGTGTCTTGGTGAAAAATCACTCAGAGGCAGGAGGTTTGAAAGTAGCCGATCCTAGAACGTTATTTATTTCTCCTTGCTGCTTATTGCATCTATTTTTATCACTCTAAATTAAATTAAAAGAGGCCGTTGAGCTCAATCTCTGTTCAGTGTCTGCTTTAACCGGCGGGTCACTACAGTAGACTCCTCCAGAAGCCCCCTGAATAAGACGCGCCGCTGATGAACATTAAATTATTCAACTGAAAATAATATTGGTGATTACCCATACATTTTACTGTATTTTTATTACTTAAAAATGACATTACATTATGACTGTGTTTACCTGCTTATATCAAAACGTCAGTGCAAACAAAAGAAAACTTGCTTGCATTAATTCATTGTGGGAGACGGCAGTTCAGTGTAAACTGTCCAGAGCGTATATTGGTTTACCTTTATATTTTTGTTAAGGGTAATATATTAAGCTGAGTTTAAAATGAAATTAAAATGTTTCGGATTCAGGCATTTTTTCCGAGCTAATAATTGTTAGCGAAAACTCGAGCAAATTGGTGGAAACCCCAAATATCCTCCACATTTCCACACTTTTTTCGTGGCAATATATAATTTTTCATGCATTTTAGTGCAAAATTATTAAGAAAAATATAGGCCTAATTTACTCATTTTGTAACATAAATATTAACGTAAATTCAGCTACAATTCCATATTAAACATAACTGTATAAATGTTTTCGTACTGTCAGGAGTACACAAAGAAAGCGCATTTGGGAGGGTTAAATAAGGCTGTACTCAGGCAGGGGCAGACTGGGACTAAAAACAGCCTGGAGTTTCTTCACCAGCTGCGGGAAGATAAGATAAGATAAACCTTTATTAGTCCCACAAGTGGGAAATTTGTCTGCATTTGTTTGCATCTCAGCCAAGAAAGACTGGCTGAGGCCACTGTGACAGCCATTATTTTCCAGAATGCACAGATTGCCAGTTCGCCCCTGACTCTTCTTGAGTGTTTCTCTTGTTTTTCATTTTGTTCTTCTTAAAGCCCTGTGTTTTATTACTGTAACTTAAATTAAAAGAGGTTGTTGAGCTCAGTTGCTATCCAATGTTTCAACTGCTTTGCAAACAAAAATGATAAGGAATCAACTCATTATTATTACACTTTTAGTGAGAAATGTATAGTATATTTTCACACTATTGAATACATTCACTCATGCATGCAACAGAATTAAAAACCAGGCTCTGTTTTGCACGGTCACACCACACATTATCGAAAGCGTTATCAGATCACGAAAAACACCAAACCATCCTGGAGATTGTATTTCTTCCCCGTCCCTCAGTCACCAGTTAGCGCTCATAGAGGCGGTGTTATGCACTGCCCATTAAAACACACAGGGTAGGAAATGATGTCCTAGCACGTAAAAAAGGCCTAAAACGTGATCACAGCATGTTTGAATAGATTTTTATGTCGTGATGGCTGCACGAAAAAACGTGAGACCGAGTTGCTAAAACCACATCTCTGTTACGCTAATTCCAGCATACAGATACCTCATCAGATGTGCAAAGTCCGCTATGAAGCAGACATAAACCTGACCCCCAGGAACCATCTCTCTTACCATCTCCAAGACCTTCACCACATGCTCCAACCAGAAGCCATAGATAACTACAGATGTGTGTGAGCTGCTGATAACTGGTGCATGCTGCCTTCATCAGTAAGGCTCAACATTATTACAGCTACTATACAAGGCATTTAAAGTATTACATACCACTATGCACTATTTCAATATTTATACACAGCTATAAAAGGCTTCAGCAGAATTTTAAACTATTAAGATGTTATGGGCAGTGTTGTGCCAGTTCAAACTGAAAAAGAACTAGTTCAAAATACAGTTCATTCAAATACAAATGAACCAGTTCACGTTCATAGTTCGTTTTTTAACATTTTGAACAAAGTTCACAGCTCAAAAATGAGCTTTTTTTTGTTTGTTTTTTTAACATTTTCAATACAACGTTCTTCTATCTGAACCTCCTTCAATCTTCTCCTTCAATGTGTCATACAACTGAACAATCACAGACATAAGTTACATTAAAAACCAATTTTGAGGTTGAGAATAGATCTTACCACTTAAGCAACGCATCATGTTATGGTGGAAGTGGAAAAAATGAGGTATACTGTATATGGAATTTTTATTCAGAAAACATTAACACAGACATATTTTTTAAAGTGCTCAGAAAAGAACATAACTAAAAATAAACAGCCGTTGTCTTTTTTTAAAACCATATCAAACTAATGAAAATGTACAGCTCTAAAACTCAAACATACAGTATTTAGCTGTACTAAACAGAAATACCTTCCATTTATAAGCTTATTTCCCATGTGTAATTCTGCCGAGGCATGCTCTTGTACTAGCGTGAACTGCATTCAGTCACGTGAACTGCATTCAGTCACGTGAACTGCGTTCAGTCTAGCGAGAGTGAACGTCACTCACAGTTCCGTTCATCATTTGTAAACCGACTCGTTCAGTTCAGTAGTGATGGGAAGTTCAGCTCCGTTTCTCCCAAACAAGAGCCGGTTCTTTCGGCTCCCAAACAGCTCTTAGTTTATTATCATCTGTAGCCTCATATTTTAGCCTAACTTGGCAAATATGAATGGTTTGTGTGTTGATAAACCCTTTTGCATTTAGTGCTAATGCTACACTTGGAAAGTTTTGTTCTTCTCTCTTGCTCTCAGGTGTGTGTGTGTGAAAGAGAGAGAGAAGGAAAGTGTGTGAGAGTTTCAATCACTCACCTATGAAGTCATTACTCATACCCAGGTCATAATCCCAGACTGAAATCTCCAGGGTTTTCTTAGCCAGCTGGTCATGTGGAACCTCATATACAAACTCCTGCAGGAAGTGACACACAGTGAAATCCAGCAAACACACACATGCACGCACACATACACACACTCTGTCTCTCTCTGTGTCTGAGGAGCTGAATGACCTTCTTCTCCAGTTTGTTTATGTCTCCGTAAAACTCGACTTCTTTAATTATGTTTAATTATTTTTAACCCATAGTTCATTAAAACATGTAGGAATCGTAGTGCAATTGATGCACAGCTATGTACAGTTGTTTTGAGCATCCTGACTGAAATGTTTGTCATTAAAACAAACAAAAAAGCCAAAAATACAGACTCAGACCTGCGACAGACTCAAATGTAGCTGTAACTATGTTACTAGGTAATTAAATTCAAATGAAATTCATTAAATAAATTAAATAATATACAATTAATTATACTAATTAATCATGTAATGCTAATCAAATGTAGATCAAATTGACAAGTGTAACATTTACTTACCTCATTAAACTCAGGGTTTAACGTTTTCTTCTTCACTGAAGTTTTATACTTTGACTTCTTCCCCATATCTGGCTGGAGAACACTGAAAGAAGAGGGGAAGACGAAACAGGCAATGCTTGATGCACCACAATGTATAGGTAGGTGATATGTGTCAAAATAACATCCGCATTAATTCTAGGACTCATGGTTTCCTAGCAGAACATTGCCCAAAGCATTACTCTGCCCCTGCCAGCTTGCTTGGTTTCCAGAGTGCATCCTGGTGATATCCCCAGGTAAGCACTTGGCCCTCCACATGATGTAAAACAAAACATGATTCATCAAACCAGCTTCTTTCATTGTTCCATTGTCCAGTTCTGGTACTCCTATGCCCTTTGTAAGTGTTTTGGCAGTGGACACGATAGGGCTCAGCATGGGACACCCTGACCTGTCTGTGGCTACGTAGCCTCATGCACAATGAGCTGTCATGCATTGCATATTCCAACATCTTTCTGTCATAACCAGCAAAAATACAACTTTTCAGTAATTAGTGCTTCAGTAGCTCTTCTCTGGGATTTGAGCAGGACCAGCGCTATCACGAGGCTCTATGCACCTATTGCCCCTCCCCCAAACACCATTGAGCCGTCTGTCCTCTCCGTTCAGGAAGAAGACAGACCAGTTGAAGTTGAATGGGGGGGGGGCTCCCATGTTGTCCGTTGGTGATTTCTTCCACCTTACCCTTATCGTTTCCCATTTAATGATTCAGACCCATGTTCAGCTGGGCCACCAATGGATTGGAACCACGGCATTTGTGGATTCGGGTGCCGCTGGTAATTTCATTGATTGTGCTTTTGCTGCCCAATTACCATCACCACCATCGACACTCGGGCCCTATCCAAACTGTCCCCCTATCCTTCACTATTGCCGAACACATATAATTTCTTGTCCTCACATCACCACCCTTATTCCTGGGATTTCCCTGGCTCCTAGGGAAAAACCCATTAATCTCCTGGTCTCAACAACCGATTCTCCAGTGGGGCCTGACCAGTCAAGAGTTATGTCTCCAGGTGAAGGCTGAGACGTGCTCTGGGGAGTCCGAGGCCTCCGAAGTCGACCTATAGGCCATTCCCATCCAGTACCTCGCCCTGGCTGCTTTGTTCAGCAGGCATCATGCAGTCAAGCTTCCCCCTCATTGACCGTACGATTTAGCAATTCTTCTTCCAGGTGTGGTTCCACCCTTGAACTGAACAATTCAAATTCCATCTTTCGTACCATCCAGGGTCCAAGAACACCAAGGCGGATGCTCTGTCGCACCAACATGAGGCAGATGCACCCCGGATGGAGCCCGCACCTGTTACTCCATCTCGGATCATCGTGTCTCCACTATGATGGGAGCTGGAGGATCACGTTAACCAGGCGCACACCTTGCACCCTCCTTCGACGGACACCCTGCCTGGATGCTTGTTCTTCAGTGGGGTCACTCCTCTCTCCTTGCTGGGCACCCAAGTGTTGGAAGAACCTCTGAATTCATGCAGAGGGTGTTCTGGTGGCCATCCATGGCTAAGGATATCAAGACCTTCATCAAAGCATGCACGTGTGTGCCAGGGCGAAGACGGTTAATCAACCTACTACCGGGGAACTATGCCCACTACCAGTCCCACGGAGACCCTGGTCACACATCGTGCTTCAGAGGGGAAATGGTAATTTTAATCACCGTGGATCGTTTTTCCATGGCTGTGCACCTGGTGCTACTAGCCGTACTCTCCAAGGCCAAGGAAACAGGTGAGTTATTGTTAGAGCATGTAGTCTGTTTGCATAGGTTCCCCAAGGACATTGTCTTGAACAGAGGGCCCCAGTTCATGGCCAAGTTCTGGAAAGCCTTCTGCTGTCTGATCAATTCCACCTGTAGTCTTTTGCCTGGGTACCATCTGCAGACTAATGGTCAAATGGAGTAGAACAAACAACAGCTGGAGCGCTTTCTGAGATGCTTTGCGGCGGATCGGCAGTGCTCCTGGGCCCGCTACCTCATCTGGGCTGAGTTATCCAACAACCTCCAGATGTCATCAGACACTGGTCTCACTCCGTTTGAGGCATGCTATGGTTTCCAGCCTCCGGTGTTCGACCATCAGGAACCAGAGGTTGGTGTACCAGAGTTGGTCCGCCAGGGCAGACGGCTCTGAGCCCAAGCCCGTGATTCCATCCACCAGGCCAATGACAGGTAAATGCAACAACATTGCCGTTGGCACCCTGTGATTGTTCCATGTTGGTGATAGGGTCTGGCTTTCTTCCAAGAATCTTCACCTACACACCGAGTCCAGGAAGCTCACCCCCTGCTTCATTGGACCGTACAATAAAACCCATAGGATAATCCCTTTCCGACTTCAGCTACCCGCTGCGCTCCGGGTCCACCCAGTTTTTCATGCTTCACAACTTAATCCTGTTTATTTTTCTCCTCTGCAGCTTCAAGTTCCTTCCCCCTCCACCCCCCAGATTGTGGACGGTGTTCCTGTTTATGCTGTCTGGCGCATCCTTGACTCTCATCGTAGGGCCGTGGCACCCAGTACCTGGTGGGCTGGGAGGGCTACAGTCCTGAGGAGCAGTCTTGGGTGCCCGGGCAGTTTATCTTGGATCCGTCCTTGATTCGGGACTACCGTCATCGGGTATCCTCCCTTTTGGGTCTACCCGGTGGCAGCCCTGTGGGGGGGGTTGCTGTCATACCCACGGGTCACGTGACGCGGAAATGAGTGTGTCACATGGCATAAAAGCCAAATAAAAGAGGTGGTGTTTGCTCAGTCATTTGAGTTTTCACCCTCAACCCTCCACTCTCTTCTCTGACCGTGAGTACTCACAGCCATACCTTTCGTGTGTGTATGAGAGTTGTTGGTTCTGGTGAGAATCTTTACTCTGTGTTGAGCACTCTCATATCAAAGTGCGTAGACCACCTACTCTCTCGTGCTACTCTGTGATTGGGTTTATCCTCCACGCTACATGGATGACTCGGTAGTGTTCATTTATTCCGTGACATTTACAGGTGCCATTATAACAAGAAAATCAATGTCATTCAATTCACCTGTCAGCGGTTTTAATGTGCCTGATCAATGCATACTTTTTAAACATTAATAATCATTAAGATGACATTCATTGCAAAGAATGAACTTTATAATATTTAATCTATAATACGCTCTCAAAAAACATTTGGCTATATACTGCCTAAAGTGGTTTGAAACACTGAGATATTAATTAATGTAGCAATAACATCATTATTACCATTTTATGAAAAACCCATAAGAACCAATAAAAAAAGATAGTTATGAGATTATATTTATTAAGGTTTGCTATTGCAAGATACAAGTATGCTGCCCCATCCAGTGTGGAACTGTAGCACACAACACAGTTTCTATCAAAATAGCTACATTTAAAGAGTGCTATTCAATTCAAATAATGTGTCACACTGCTAGAATAGAGTAGAAGTGGTGTTTATTGTATATCTGGGGGTTTTATGGTGTTTATTGTATATCTGGGGTTTTTAGGGATAAACATTTTACTGATAAGCAGAAAGTTAACTGGCTTAAGCTATACCACCACTGGCTGCAATTGCATGACCAAAGTGAAATTTTCCACAATGTTTTTACCCAGCGATACTGTCCTTTATTTCGACATTAAGGCAAAAACAGAATGTGAGACAAAATGTCGCCTCTAGCTCAATGAATGATGTGAAGTTTCCTTCAACGGAAATCTTTTGAAACGGTAAAGCACTCAAAGTCTCTGTAAAGTTAGGAGATGATTCAGTAACTGATGCTCACTGCAGATGTGAGGTAGGAGATAACACGACAAAAATACACAAGACCTGTCACACATACCACATAAAAAACTTCTAAAATGGTAACAACATACAGTTTTGTGCCCGTATTTTTACCAGCATTTTGTAAACCTTGCTGAACCTCTACGGGTGAAAAGATAAGCTTAGCCCATTCATTTCAAATCACAGTATTGGCTTCTTCACTGAATGTTCTCACCATTCCTGGCAAAATTTGAATGAAGACAAATAATGATTATAAGCAGCTGTGGCATAATCTAATGTGACTGGAGCCAGAGGCAAGAGGGGTGTGTGTGGGATGCTGATGGTGCTGGTTGTTTACACTGTCGCTTTATGATTTCACAAATTTAAGGTGCATTAATCGACCCCTATCAACGGTAGGTGCAAAAAAAGAGCACCTGTGGCCAGAGCCTGGATCAGTTTAAATAAATTGACCTAAACATTCTTTCTGGTGTGTTAGACTTTCATCCCTCATGAAACAGTAAAGAAACATGTCATTGCATACTGGGCACTTCGTATATGTTGTTTTTAAAAGTCAACCCTGAACATTCAGAAAAATGAGAAGGACTGGAACAAAGGCAGCAGTGGAGGAGATTAGAGCTGATTTTAGAGCATGACAAATTACAGCATTACAGAGAGACCGGGTGGGGGTGGGGGGGTGAGGGGGGAGAAAAAGTGAGAAGGAGAGAGACAGAAAAGACAGACAAAAAGAGGAGAAAGAGCTGAGAGCAGCTAAAGGCAAGAAAATGAGAAAGAGAAGAAGGATAAGAGATTCAGAGAGAAGAGAAAAAAGAGAGTGAGAATCTTGTGGGAAACGAAGATAATCAGCTGCAGAGGGAGAGATGCTAATCTCTAATGTAGGATAGGTAGAATTATACAGGATGGATTGAGGGAATAGACTGGAGATACGGAAAGCTGGAGGGGCTGGGAAGACTTCCCAAAATCCCCAGGGGCTGTAATGGAGTCATCAGTGGAAAAATAATCACTAATTTACTATTTATTCCAGATAAACATCACATACCCACACACTGACGCACACAGCGCATTATCTACACCAGAGAGGAATGTCAGGAGTTAAAAAAAGAAAACGTGTGAGGCTGGAGATCAAGGAGAAACGGATTTTCCAGTAAATGACAGCTTGAGAAATCAGCATTTTCATTTTGCATTTTTATTCTGGTCTCACATTCCCTCAACACACACACATGCCTGCAGAAAGCATTCTAAAGGTCCTGTACTGTGGGAAATAGGATTGTCTTGCTGTTTTAATTTAGGGGGAATTGGAAGCATTGATACATTATGGAAACATCAAACTTATAGTTTTCCTGCCAGACAATGGATTGTTTACTTAAAGCACTCTGTAAAAAGTCATTTTAAACTCAAATGAACTGGGGGCAGTGTTCAGTCACTGAACACTTCTCCAAGGGAAGGCGTTTTTTCCAAATATATATCAGATATACTGATCACATCTTTGTTTGAAACACAAAATGACATGGCAGCAAGGAAAACCACCCTGGCCCCCAATGACCAGGTACTCTGTCCGACCATGGCTGATGTGAGAAAAACTCTGCTTAGAGCCAACCCACAGAAAGTTCTACGTGCTCAGAGGTTGTACAGACCAGCTGGCGGATGTTCTCACAGACATCTTCAATATCTCTCTGAGCACCACAATCATCCCCACTACCATCATCAGCATGACAAAGAAGTCATCAGTGTCTTGCCTCAATGACAATTGTCCTGTCACATTCACACCCATCATCATGAAGTGCTTTGAGAGGCTCGTCATGAGGCACATAAAATCACAGCTGCCCCCTGACTGGTTCCCTTGCAGTTTGTGTATCATGGCTGAAGTGTACCATGTCCAACACCCTTCACCTGGGCCTCACCCACCTGGACAAAAAAGACACTTATGTGAGAATGCTGTTCATAGACTTCAGTTCAGCATTAAACACCATCATTGCTCAGCCTCTGCTTGGGAAGCTGAGACTGCTGGGCCACCATGCTGAGCACAGGGGGCCACCCAGGGCTGTGTGCTTTGCCCTCTGCTGTTCATGCTGCTGACCCATGACATTGCAGTAATGCACAACTCAAAACTTGTCATCAACCAGCCCGGTCTCACGAGTTTTCGTGAAGCCATCACGATATACAATCTATTCAAAACCGGGCTGCGATCACACTTTAGGGCTTTTTCGTGCTAGTACAACGCTTTATTTTTTTCATGCTAGGACAATGCTTCGCTACAAGAGTTTTTCACTGTCTTTGCCCCCAGTTCATACGAAGTTGTCTTCTGTTGTAGCCTATGAATGAACGCTTATATGCAATATTGTGAAATATATACTACACATTTCCCACTAAAAGTATAATAATAATGAGTTGATTCCTCATCGTTTTTGTTTGCAAAGTGGTTGAAACAGGTTGAAAGGCCGTGAGACAGGAAAGTCCCGAACCCGAACCCTAACTCTATCCCTAACCTTAACCCTAACTCTATCCCTAACCTTAACCCTAACTCTATCCCTAACTTTAACCCTAACCTTAACAGTCACCAGTTATCGCTGATATTGGTGGTGTTACACGCTGCACATTAAAATACATAGGGTAGTGAAGCATTGTCATAGCACGAAAAAAAGGTCTAAAGCGTGATCGCAGCACGTATTTAAATAGATTTTATGTCGTGATGGCTGCACGAAAAGTCGTGAGATCGGGTTGCATCAACTATGCTGATGACATGTCCGTCGGGGTGGGTTTGATCATCGGAAACGATGAGGTAGTATACAGAGAGAGAGGAGCGATGGTTATGAACTGATGCAGAGCCAACAACCTGTCTCTGAATAAGGACAAAACAAACTGGTTGGAGATGGTTGGTGACACGACACAACATGATTACTGTCTGCTGAACATCAATTGCTCCTCAGAGTGGATTGTTCCAAGCACCAAGTTCCTTGGTGTTCACAGTGCAAAGAATGTTTAAAACCAGCTCCATCACCAAGAAGCAGTCTCTACTTCTTGCAGAGACTGAGGAGGGCACACCATGTTCTACAGAGAGACAATTGAGAGCATTCTCTGTAGCTGCATCATGACTTGGAATGGGAATTGTTCCAAGGGCAAGATCCTCTTGAGAATAGTGGGGAGAGCTGAGAAAGTCATCGGAGTCTCTCACACCTCTGTCATGGACATTTACATCACACATGGCGTCCGCAAAGCCACCAGTACAGTGAATGAACCCACACACCCCTCACACACCCTCTTCTTCCTCGTGTCATCTGGCAAAAGGCTTCAAAGCATACAGGGATCCATTACCAGAATGAGAAACAGAACTGAAACATAAACTGTACACACACACGCACACACACATACATACGCATTCTCGGTCATGCTGATTCTACTATTTGCACAATTATTATTTATTACTGACTATGTCTATTCTGCATTTTGGCACACTTAATGATTCCATTGCTAGAATACAGTATCTCAGATTCAGATTCAGATTATATTTGTCACATACACAACAAAAAAACCCAGTATAACAGTAACAGTATATAACAGTATTTGTCATAACAGTGTATTCATTCAAATGTTGACTACACTAAATGTTGTTCTGTGGTGTTGTATTGTTGTTATATTCCACCATGGTCCTGGAGGAATACTGTTTTGTTTTACTGTATACTGTGCATGTGGTGGAAATGACAGTAAACCTACTTGACTTGACTCGATGCTACCAATGCTGCGAGAATAAGGCCTGGCGCCTGCTTCTCAGAGTCATGTGAAGCAGCATCTTTTTGAAGTGTCACTAATGCAACACCAAATACCAAATAACACCATGCTGGCAAGCATCAATCTGAGTGATGGTGGAAAGAGAAACCCGCCCAGAAATTGGAAGGCTAACTGAGTTCTCTTGGACTCAAAGCCTTGGACGACTGGTCGCACTGGAGATCAAACTCACAGTATTCTGATGATAGCATTAAGACAGTTGCACTCGTAGGGAATCTAGAAAAACCTCATTTTTTTGGACAAAATGTGCTTTTGAGGTTTTGTTATCTAGCAGCCATTCTCATGTCAATTATTTACTTTCTTTTTGTCCATGTTTATAGATAACAGTGTTTCTTACAGTGCCGGAAACCACATAAGACCATCATCTAGGTTTGTTCACACCTGTCCCCCAGACCACTTCGACCACCATGAATCATTTGAATGAGCTGCCTGCTCCTCTAACCAAAATTATTACTTATTCCACAGTGGAAGCTCCAGTGGAAGCTGTTGTTAATAATGACAGACTCTAACTGACCCTAATACTGCTAAACATAGACTCTACTCATTAGTGCTTAAGTGTGTATACGTCTGGGTTTTTTTTTTTGTCAGTCACCCCCATAGTGACATTTTTTTAATCCCTTTTGCTATCTGGTATCGACCACTTGGAGGATTCCTCTCTCGAGTCTTGGTCCCTCTCAAGGTTTCTTGGCCCAGCTTTAGGGAGTTTTTCCTTCCCACGGTAACTCATGGCTGGCTCTATAGGGGCTTGTGTCCCAGATTCTGCAAAGCTGCTTTTCAACAATGCCAGCTGTAAAAAGGGCTATACTAATAAGACTTGATAAGCAAGATTGCTTTATGTTATTGGTACATAATACCCCATAAATGTTTATAATGTAATTCAGTATGGGGTCTTTAATACCATATAGCAGTGGTATGTTACAGACATGAATACATGTAACATACAACAACTACAATAACATCTACATTTTCTTGACTAGTTTGCCCTTGTAAATGTTTCTACCTTGTTTTGACATTGTTTTGGTTCTCATTGCCACTGTAGCCCTGTCTCCTCCTGTGTTCAGATGTTTCTAATTTGCAACCTCTTCTATCCGCAGGTGTTCCCAATCCTGTTAGTTTAAGTTCTTTTGTGTCTCAGTGCGTATCTTTCTGGTACTGCATCGCTTTACCCATGTTTGACTTTTACAAACATTTTTTGCCATGCAGATGTTCTCTTGTGTTTGAATAGGTAATGCTACTTGTGAATGTTAAGTTAGTTTCCTTGTTGTCTTTATTTAGTGTTTTATTTTCCTTCATTTAATAATGGCTATTCATAACACAGAAATATGAATTACTATTTTAATTATATTTTGATTATATACTGAATCAGTGAGTGTTCATAGGTGGTGTTCCTTTGTTGACATATTACCTAATGCTTGCCGCCTGGATGAATGATGGTGGTGTACCTGTATTCATTGTGTGAGCTGGAGGCTCTTATTGAAATAATAAGTGATGTGTGTAATGGTGTATAAAGGCAAATTAATAATACTACATGTTTTTGTTCAATGGTTGACACATCTGATGGGTTCTAGGGGTTGGAAAACAAAACACATCATTTATAAATGAGGCTAGAGTAGTGGCTCAAGACCAAGTTAAATTAAAAGTGAGGGCTGCCAAAATGTATTTACACCAAAGATGGGTTTATGGGTTTGGTTGTTTGGTTGCAGCAGTGTAGC
Organism: Hydrocynus forskahlii; assembly: GCA_037974365.1. Lineage (NCBI taxonomy): Eukaryota > Metazoa > Chordata > Actinopteri > Characiformes > Alestidae > Hydrocynus > Hydrocynus forskahlii. The sequence goes on from JBBPCX010006419.1 coordinate 14,406, forward strand.
GTTTTGTGAATCTGTGTTGCTTATAGGTTCTCATAAAAAGGAAGTGTTAGGGCTGAGGCTAAAACTTACCAGAGAGGACCTTCTAGGACTATTAACTATTGTGTCACTTCCTCCATGTTTTTGTGTACACAAACTGAAAGCATGATTGTATTAGAGTTCTCCCACCCTTTCCTGGGGGAGAACAGAATGATGCCACTGTAAATATTTGAAAATGACTTTCGAGGTAGCATACTGTACACTTATGGACTCTCTGCTGGAAGCTGCTTCAGCAAGTGTTTGGAGCAGCCTTTCTCATCTCTGGTGGTATCTGAACAGGCAGCAAGATGGCAACACAAAATGAGTTTCTGATGTGAAACCCAGTGTCATATTCTGTTCTGTATTCACCTTGCAAGGACCCTTGGGCAGTTATTTTGTACTCTGCCATGGGGATGTTTTAAATGATTTTAAAATAATAGGATAGGATAATTTTTTAGAACTCTGGTTTCTGGTTCATTAGCAAATTTTCATTACCATGCAAGACATTACAGTTAGCTTCAGGGTAAAACGTGTCACTGATTTTCATTCAGTTGTGTGTTAACTATATTAGGTACGGTGTAGCAGCCATAGTGCTGTTTTTTTTTTTATTCTTTCTGTGTGCATTCTAGTTTGGTAAATGTGACACTTACCCCTAGTGTACATGTCAGTATTATATGCAAGTGAGCTGTATGTCAAATGCTCATATTCACCAAGCCAAAGACACAGAAGTGGATGCTGATACTGAATATTCACACAGCGCAGACAACAGGAGGGAATCTGTCTGGAACTGGAAGTTAAACCACAGTGATGTTTCCCATGGTGTGTCTGTCTTTGACCACAAGCAAGAAGCGTTCCTCATCAAAGCCTCTGCAGAGATGTGCTGTGACTGTTCACACAGGACAGGAACAGTAATCCTTAAAAGAGGGACTTCGAACTCAGAAGTTTCTGTCTGAATGAACACCTCGGGCTCAGAGAGTGTTTATAAGTGAGACTGGGCCTGCGGTTTTATTCACAGTGTGAAGAAGACAGATGGGTTATACTAAAATGTGGATTGCAGCACGGTTATATTCTACATGTCAAAGTCACCAATTTTTGCTTGACAAAATACCTGAGACAGTATACGAGATTCGTGTCATTAGGTGGGCATGTCGCTCCGTGCACCCACCCCCTGAAGTGAAGCAGGCAGAAAGGCGATACCACAACAACCGTTTACATAAGTTGGACTCTAGGAGGCACATGACCACAGCTCACTCTTAGAGCAGTCCCACCTTGCAGATAATGTCAAACCTTTTTATGTAAAGGTTCATTTTTTAGGAACTTTAATTGGCAGATTCTTCCATAGTTATGATGGCCACTGTCACCAAAACCTACTCCACAGGAAGTTTCTGAAAAAAAACCCAGACATTGTTGTCTAACTAAAATAGGTTTGGTTTTATAGCTCACAGTAAGGCATACTTTGGCCTAAACCACGCTGACAACCCTATCACAAATTTTTGAAAAACTGGAGTGACTGAAGAGTTTGAGTGGCTTAAGTGAAGTTGAACCTAAAATATGTGTGTACAGAAAACATTTGGTTGACTCCTTCTGTTTTGTTAGCTACATTAGCCTTGCAGCTCCAGTTCGAAACTAAAGAAACAAAATTTGGACTCCAGGCATGTCTTGGCTCATTGACTACTGAGGTAATTGTAAAACTGAGAAGATCTGATTTTTCACTGAACCGTCCCGTTCAGTGAGATTTTCCAAGGTGTCTCAAATTTCGCAGTAAACCATTTGCATGTGTCTGCTTTTTCAGTTTTTGCCATGTTTATCATTCGTTGATGTAAACAAACAGGCAAACTTATTTTTTGTGTACTTACAATTAAATAGTACTACAAAAATTTGAATAATGATTTTGAGAGTTAGTCATTCATTCATAACCACAAGCCTCAGTCTTGCATCTAAAACTAGACTACAACTACAAACAAATTCAGATTTAATTGCTCATACAGTTAGTAAAAATTGGGCATTCAGAACATTAGCATGTCTTGTTTAGAAGCTGAGTGCTGCACGCATTACTGTAAGGAAAGTGAATTAGAGTTAACAACTTCGGTGCCTGAGTCATGGCCTGCGCAATCATGCTAATTAGAGCATGCTCAATAACACCCCCATCCTCACATGCTAATTACTTGTTGGTGCTGTGGGCTGTGTTCAAACGGAGTGTAACGATACGGCATAGCAGCCACACTCTCTAACGCACTCACAAAAGCCATAGCCGAGAGGTTTGGCTTTTAAAATGTGATGGAAGTAACATTAGTCAGAGTTACTTTTTTAACATTAGTCAGAGTTACCCCTACTGATGTTTGGCTGAATTTTTTTATCGTGAAGATTCAGAAAAGTTACATGCTTGAATGTCATTCAATCTGTGTAGAGAATTTTCTCACAGTCATGGACTTTACACTTACTCCCAATAAATCTACTTCATTCTGCTGACCTGGGTTTGGAGATTACACTCTGTGTGTGTGTGTGTGTGTGTGTGTGTGTGTGTGTGTGTTCTGGCATGCTGGACATCCTGCGAATAAGCTGCTTGTTCTAATACCGTACACTTTGCTCCTTACTCGAGCTACACCTGACAATTCTCTCTCTGTTATCTCTATTTCTCTCTCTGTTGTCTCTTTCTTTTTTTCTATCTCTCTATTTCTTCCTCTCTTTGTTAGTCTCTCTCTCTCTGGCTTTTATCTTTTCTATGTTGCCTGTCTCCCTCTCTCTTTGCCCCATTCTTCTCCGTCTCTATTTTTCTGTGTTCTCCTCTCTCTCTCTCTCGCTCTCTCTCTCTCTCTCTCTCTCTCTCTCTGTAGGCTGTAGGTCACTCCAGCAGTGATACTCTGTTGTGTTCATTATACTCTCAGTGTGGTTGTTCTACTAAGCCATATGCAGTCTGACACCAAGCGATCCACCCCTTGAAACACACAGCGACCATTGGTGGGGTTGTTTAGCAGCAGTAGTCTTATGTAGTCTGAAGTAATCTTGCGATCTCAAGATAAATAAAATAAAACAAAATAACAAAATTGCAAAAAAATCAGTGACAGAAATAAACTGCTTCTTGCAGTGTACACTGAATATATAGATATTTGCTCCTTTTGCTCAGTTTTGTGTTTTGCACTGTGGTGGGTTTTGATGCTTGCTGTGTCCAAGAACCACCTACTTTTTACAGGAAAGGAAAGCAAGGAAATCAATCAGGCTGGTATTGTTTCTCGGCTTAGTGTTGTCATGGTGGGCCAAACAAGCAACTACTTAACTACAGGTGACTACATAAATCAGAGTTTTGGTTGAACTATGACTTTAATGTTACTCACATCTTGACAAACGGGTCAGAGTAGCCGTTTGAGTCCATTGCCGCGAGGTGAGCGCAGCGTATTATTCCCACCACCAAACTGGTCTTCTCCACAATGTAACACAGAGACACTAAGATACGACCACGCTGAGACCGAAAGACAGAGAAAGAGAGAGAGAGCGGGACAAGGAAAGAATTAAGACAGAGAGGTTAGAAATCTGAGAGAGAACAAGGAAAGAACAAAAGGGAGATAAAAAGAAAATCAATAAATTATATATGAACAGATAATCAGCTTATCAGACTAGTGTGTGTGTCAGAATCAGAATCAGAAAACTTTATTGATCCCGGAGGTCTCTGTGTGTGTGTGTGTGTGTGTGTGTGTGTGAGTGAGAGAGAGAGAGAGAGAGAGAGAGAGAGAGAGAGAGAGAGAGA
>JBBPCX010006455.1:0-18160 GCA_037974365.1 Hydrocynus forskahlii
GCCACACAACTGTGTCTGTCTGGTTTCTCTGCCATTCATGTACCAGAGCTCTAAGAGTCGTTCTTAATCTTCTGATAGTAGCCCAAATTACTCATTACTTTGGTAATTATCCATTGGTACTGTATATTACTCCACGTAAGTGCTACACCTGCACCACTGTGCCTCCCCCCCCATATATCAGAAATGCGAACATGTTCCATACTTCATACATACAAATTACTACACAGCATCTTCGTTATGTTACATGAATTCTACTGTAAGCAACCCCCCCCCCAAAAAAAAAACCTAATGCGAACTGATTAATTTCTTAAGGCCCTGTGAAGACATTGTGTGGATCAGTCTATTTACTGGTCTGACAATTCTGCCAAACCTTGTGGTTAATCTACCCCTTTGAGCTGTAGATAAACATGCGGACATCACATCATTGTGAAAAAAGCCTTCAGATGACTGAGCAGGCCCGGCACCAGCGGAAAACAAGTTGGGGGGCAATTGAAATGCAGAGAGGGGCGGCAATTTAACCGTTTCGGCGTCAAGGTTTTTCTTTTAAATACTGGTATACTCATTTAATTTGCATATTATGATGTCATCATGAAGTTTATACACCAACAGGCTCATCAAAGCGTTCGATCCAGTCCTGATACACTTCCTCGTTTCTCAAATTAACCCAGCCACCATTATCATCGCTATTTCAGCCCTGTTCAGATCCAGATCACCCCAGCTGCCTCTGCTACGTATCCCTGCTCTCTCACACACAGCCGCGTGTAGCACGGAGCCCCACCTCTCTCACACAACGGCTGCTTGTAGCGGAGACTCCACCCCTTTGGAGAACTGGATGGGGAGAGCTAGTGCAACAATTACTTTCAGCCCCATTTCTCCCTCTCCTGCTACCTCTACCTCGACCAACACCTCTCCTACAGACACTACGACCACGGTCCCCACTGCCACACACATTCCCGTTGGGCCAAGTGTCGAAAAACACTTGTTTGTCCTTCGTGAACACTCTCGGCTTGCATGGCGGCAGCGTTGCGCTGCAAAGCTGTACCAGGAGGCGACTGAGCGTCTTTTCTAAAAGGCAAATATTCCATTTCAGAGTCAGAATCAGTGAATAACTTTGGCAGTCGAGCCACAAGAGCCAGCTCTCTGAAAAGAGCCTAACTTCCCATCACTAGCTCCTTCTCACCCAACTGACATATCAAGTGCCTGGATCTGAAAATCTAGTCTAGAACGCACCAACATGTATGTAAAATGTAGACTTTTTTAAAGCAAACTGTACTTTTGTAACTTTCATATTAGTCTTTTAAAGTTCATTTAGGGCTTATTTTAACAGAGGGGGCGGCATTATCCCGCTGAGGGGGTGATGCCTGTGGTGTCGAGCCTTTGACTGAGAATCCCTTGATGGCACAACTGTCTGAGGCATGAGCTGACCACTAACAGCATGAGTGTATAACATCAGTGTCACAAAAAGACTGACAATTATCTGCAAATTGTGAAACAGCATCAGTGTGGCCTGTCTCGAACACGTCTTCACTGGTGTTTTCCTGCAATGAAATCTCAGTCTCATCATGTGACAATTCTGTGGATCCATTTAGTCCAGCGACCCACTGTACAGTTCTGTCATCACTTTCACAGGCCTCAGTTTCAGGTGAACTGTGATGGTTTGAACTGAAATGATGAGTTCCCAGAAGCCTCACAAATCCCCCAAGATGGCACAGGTAAGAAATTCACAGACATCAACAGATGCACAGTTTTAGTTCTACCTGTGTTAGGATCACGAATCAGGTAAGTGTTCATGGCTGCGTTTTTGTTCAGTACCACATACACAGTATTCTCCCATCGATCAGCTTGCTTTCTCCTGTCTCTCTCACCCTTATTTGCTAGCAGGACCCTATCTAAGGAGTCTAAGGAGTGACCTTTACACCTCTGATTATACTTGTCTGCCTGTTTGGTTTTCTGTTTCATAGCATGTTCTTGTGCCAGTGACAAGGCCTCTTTTTGATCTCTCCCAAGAGCCTGGATATATTTATCCACATCCACTGTCTCATCATCCAAAAACACACTTTGAAACATGACATCAACAGGTAGTCTCATGAGCTGTGCAATTATAGACAAACGTAAGGGTGCTGAGTAATTGTGGCCATTTCACCTTTGACTTTGGTTCAAGTGTTCTAATCATATTACCCAGGGTGCGGTTAAACCGTTCTGCTTGCCCATTTCCCATTGGGTGATATGGTGTGGTGCGTGACTTACAGACACCAGCCAGCTGTAACAGTTCTGCGATTGGGGAACTCTCAAAGTTTGCTCCTTGGTCCGAGTGTATACGATTCGGAAAACCACATATACAAAAAAAATTATTCCAAAGCACCTGAGCAACTGTCTTCGCAGACTGATTTGGGCAGGGGAATGCACAGGCTAGCTTTGTGAAATGATCGGTGATGGTCAGTACATCAATGGACTTACTGTTCCCATCTTCTGCCGACCAAAAGTCTGTACGCACTCTAGAGGTGCGGTGGTCACAACAGAAACAAGAGGTGCCCTAGCGTCGGGTTCTACAGGCTTGCCCAAAACGCATCTCTTGCAGTGAGCGACATACTCCCGGACATCTTTCCCCATAGAACCTCTGCCTGCACAGCCAGAGTGTGCGCTGTTGCCCCTGGTGCCCGGCGTCATCATGTACTCCCTTCAGGACAGAGTTTCTCAGCGATGATGGGACTACATACTGAAAAATCATCATCTTAGACAGCAAATGTTTTGAAACTCGATACAGTATGCCCAGTTTTATATCAAACCTGCCCCACTGCCTCAAAGTTCTCAAAACTTCCTTAGACTCATGAATTCTTTCCCGCCTAGACGGACGTCTGTTTCGGCTAACAAAGAAGGACTCTGGCAATGACAGGATCCTGACTCTGCCTTTCTAGCAACTCTTCATGTGAGAAAGTGGAAAGCGGGTTGCAGCCCACTGCTACTAGGCTGTTTAGATGTTGTACATGAGAAACTGCTCTCGTTAAAGCGCCCCTCTCCCACTGACAATGTGACTAGTACAGCATTCACATCACCCTGTGACACTCTTTCCCGAGCACTAAACTGGTGTGTCCCTGCTGCACTCTTCCCATCCTTCAAAGAGGAATCCTCTTTCCGTCCCTCTTGTGTCTCACGTCAACTGGAACATGTCCTGTACTTGATCTACATTCATAGACTTTGCTTCATGTAACAGATAGTCATATGGGACCTTAGTCAGTTTGTTAATGACTTTAGATGTAACAAAGGGCTCCTGGCTTAAGGCATCAGCCACTACATTCTTTGGTCCAGGAATGTACCGAATTTCAAAATCAAACGATGCCAACTTTGCCACCCAATGCTGCTCACATGCGTCCACATGCGTTTGGGGCGGTTTCAACTGCTCTCGTTAAAGCTGAAAGGCGATTCCATCCCCCCCACAGTCGGCACGCAGACGTATTCTCAAAGGCACGCCAGTGATGGTGCACATCAGTGACAAGGGAACGAGGCAGTCTGCTATGTCCCTTTGCACACTCTTTGAGACCTGGAAATCGCGTCCGGCCGGGGTTTTAGAAATGTCGGGGATTTTGAGCATTTGTCACGTCATGGGCATCTCTCATTAACTAGTTACTGTCCTACACTGATTACTTCCACTCGCGCACTGGACCCGAGAGATAAGTGAACGAGGGGAGGGCGGGGTTATACAAATGTGTCAGCGACAGCACGTATATCTTTTTGTAAATCGTTAGTGAATTTACAGGCGTTTAGGCATTTTGTACCCCCCCCGGCTCACTTATCTCTCGGGTCCAGAGAGTGAGTGGAAGTGAACAGTGTAGGACAGTAGATAACCATGAGAGAGAGAACCATTATGAGAGATAACCATGACATGACGAATGTTTAGGCAGCTCAAAATCCCTGACAGTTCTAAAACCACGGCCGGGATTTAGAGGTCTGCAGGTCTCAAAAAGAGGACGTGTCCGGGGAAAAGAGGATGTCTGGTCACCCTAGCCAACACTCAACAGGTAAAATTAAGTGATAGACAGTGCATCACGCTAAATTAGTCAAGCTAAATTCATTATCTGTCACAACACCCCATCCCCCCACTTTTGGAAAGCTTGATACGCCCCTGCTTTACACCCCAGCCTCTGTGAGGCTTTTTTGGACCTGTGGTTAACTGAAACAATGGTCTTGCTATGGTTGAACAGTGTTTAATAAAGTGTTTGTAGTACCCCACCATGCCCAGAAAAGATCTTATCTTAGTCACGGAAGGGGTGACTCCATCAGATCCTGTCCATGCACATTCAAAATGGCCTTTGCCGGATCTGTAGCCACACCCTCCTCACTGATGATGTGTCCCAAAAACTTCAATGACTGTCTCAAAAACTGGCATTTGGATGGAGAAAGTTTCAGATTGTGCTGTTTGAGACGCTGAAACACCATCTCAAGCCTCTGCAAGCTTTCTTCCTCCGTTTTACCAAAAACAATAAATCATCTAAGTAACAGAGAAGACTCATGAAATTCTGGTCCCCAAACACTGTCAGCATCATTCTTATAAAGGTTGCCGGACTATTACACAATCCCTGCGGAAGACGATTTTACTCATGAAGGTCTAACAGGGATGAAAAAGCAGTGTACTTTTGTCCTCTTCATGTAAGGGGGTGTTGTAATACCCCAAAGTCAAATCCATTGTGCTAAAATAAGCATTGCCCCCTAGTGCAGCAAGAACATCTGCCTGGTGTGGCAGTGGATGAGCGTCCTTTACCGTATGAGCATTCAACCACCTAAAATCAGTGCAGATGCGCAAATCACCATTCTTTTTCCACACCAACACCAGCGGTGAAGCATAATCAGTGCTTGACTTTCGGATTATCTCCTTCTCCTCCATGTCATCTAGTGTCTCTTAGTTTCTGGTAGTGCGCTGGAGAAATTCTCCGATAGGGAAGTCGAAATGGTCTGTCATGCGTGAGACGTATTCTATGACAAAATCCACTTGTCTCTCCACAGTCCAAGCTATGTCTAGAAAATACACTATTGTACTTGTCAATCAAATCAACGAGCTTATCCTTCCAAAAAGGAGTCACCTGACAATTAGCAACATCTATGCTCTGCAGATTCAAACTTTCCAACCTTCTCCCCCTGGAAGATCCAAGCCCGCTCGCCGAACTTTTTCCTGACGGACTACTGTCTGACCTGCGAAAAATTAGCTGTCCAGTGTTCTGAAAAGTCTCTTGCTCCTTAAACGTGTCAAAATCTTCCAGAGCGATACACGGGTAGACGTCGGCTAGTTTAGCGTTTTGACGAAGTTTGATCTCAGAGGGAGTCAGATTTATAAGTTTTACTGGGAGCCACCGTTCCCCCAAAGACGTGAAACAACTCTGCCTACCAGTATGTTACGATGCACACAACGAGCTGTACTCGGCTCAACAACAGTTCTACCTGCAGAAAGCTGTGTTCCTGATGGTAAATGGGCCCAAACCAGATGTTCACTCAGAGGTTTAAGTGTGACTGCCCCCTTCAACTCAACGGTTCCTACCTTGTCTGGAATCGTTTCCCCTCTCCACCTCTCTAAAGTGGATAACACCCGCAGAAAACGGCTATGCTCATTCTGACGTGCTCTATCAGGTTTGTTTAAGGCACTCCAGTAGCTTTCATTGTTTTTCAGCTGCCGGATCAATGGTTTTAAAATATTAGTGCCGATGACAATTTGATCTACCTGACCTTCCACCACCAGGACAGGAACCTCAAAATTCAAACCAAACAGCCCAATTTTCAGGGTACACTCACCCACCGGATCAGTCTATTTACCTCCACGCCCTACTAATATCACTTCCGATGGGGTCAAGTAGTCATCACAGAACACTCTTCTTCAGCTGGGGAATCACATCTGCACATAAGGTAGTAGCCATTGATCCGCTGTCCAACATACCCTGCAACTCAACTTTATTTTGGACCGACACAGTGGTATAAAACAAACTTTCACTCTGACCTGTTTTCAAGGAGCCATGAAACACCACGGTCTTACCCGCTGGAGCTATACTACAACGATGTCAGTAAACAGACTCACTATCATCAGTGGAGGATAAATCAGCTTGCCCCGCCTTGCCCTCCTTCAATTCGAGGCAATTTAGTTTCCCTGAAACTGCTGTCTGCTTGTAGTCAGGTCTCCCTCTATGCGGCGTGGACGTACAATTGCTACTAATATGCTCTGAGGAGAAACATTTGAAACAGAGTTTATACATTCTACAGTGTACGTTGGTGGTGTGCTTGGAGCCATCACAAACTCTACATTGTTGGGGCGCCTAGATGAAGGTCTAGGGGGTGCATCACGCACAGACTGAGGGTGACTCATGAGAGTTTTCTCCAACATGTCCAAACCCCTATCGAGTGGACATTTCCCAGCTGGCTTCTGCTCGCAATCACTACCAGATACTACCACATCAGACCGTACATATGTGCTCAGACCAGCGTCTGGTTCCACTGCAACAGCCACTGCGCTTGTCTTTTGCCAACCCCCTCTAGCTTTACACTCCCTTAAAAATTAATCCAAGCGCTCCTGCACCTCACTGGCCGTCCAAGAATGAATAGGTTTGCTCTTAAACACTAGAGCAAGTTCTCTATCTGGGCAATTCTGAATGAACATGACTGCTAGTTCCATGCTCTGGTTTCCCATAGTCCTCCCTTCGCTTTTGAGAGTTTGCTCTGGTAGTTCTGCAGCTCGGTTTAACCTAATCCAATAATCTAGTGAACCCTCATAACGAAGCGGCTTGGTTGCATCTCTATGAAAAATTTTTAATAAATTGACATTTATCTAATTTTGCCTGTATACTTGCCTACTGCCCTTTCTGGGAAAATTACTGCTTGGCCTAACTTCTATTAGAAATTGACCCCTTTGTTGAATTTAATATCTGTACCACACTTTCCACTTTACCTCCTGTGCTTTTTGAATAAGGAAAAGATTGCATACTACGAAATGGGATAAAAAAAATTACAATTACAATGGACATGTTACAATACATGCAGTAGACTACTAGTCCACTACACCAATTCCTCTACAAGTGTTGTTTACAAGTATTTTATTGGCAATTTGTTGGTATTCTCTAAAAATCATTGTTCTTTTGTCTGTTTTGTAAGATAGAACCTTATAATTCCAAGCCAATTTTGAGTGCATAGAGTTAAGGTTCTATCTACATTCGACCTGTTTAAAAAAAAACACCATTTCCAAATTTTCTACAATTGTAATATTTCACATTTAGAATACATTTAAGATGTCTTTATGTCCAGTATATTAAATAAACTTGTTCCACATACCAGTTCTGCTATTTAGAATGCAAAAACTTTAAACCTCAATATCTCAAAACTGGTCAGAGTGTAGATAGAACCTTATAATTCTAAGGGGACCATATAACAAGTTTCAACACACAATAAACTTCAAAAACACACATTTAACAAAACTAAAATTATAAACCAGGACGAGCATACCAGACATACCTCTCACCATCATGGCACGTTACAAAGAGAGTGAAACAGGGTTTCCACCTCACTAACCCAGGGTATGGATCATACCACAACAGATGGAGCGGGTGGAAGGCTTCACACAGGACACAAAAACCAACACAATTTACAATAAACAGCATTTAAATGACAAAAGAAAATACAGGCATGCCCGGCTCCAACCAAAATGGCAACAAAACATACACCTGTGCAAAAAACCCCCCCAAATAAACAGAAACAGACAAATTCACCCCTTCAGTCCAGACATTGACCCCTATAGTTGCCCTGCAGCTGTTTTTAACATAGTGTAGCAGAATTTTAGTGAGCTTCTTTACTCTGGCATCCCTATGGTAGACTTTTATAGCACACTACCAAAAACAGGTGAGAGTGCACTGGACTACTGGGTGCGTTTGAACAAGGCTATTGATGTTGCTGACGAGTGCCTCTGCATTCATGAAGACATGAATGCTGAAGTCGTGATGTTTGTTATTCACTGCCCATTGCCCTGTCTTTCAAAAGCAAACCAGCTGGGAAATGGTCAGCCTCAGAAGTCCAGGAGCACTTCAATGACCATCAGGGGGAACTGCGATGTGAAGCTTCCGTGTGTCAGCAATCTCCTGCAAATTACAGTCCTGGCTATGTGGCGGTCACTCAGTCCACTGCACAGTTCAATAACTCTTATGCACAGGCAGAGGCAATAAATCATCGTTTGCTTCATCAGCCACCTGCAGCTGTGCCTCTCACTGTGAATCGTGCGGAGGAAGAGCCGAGTATGCGTGAGGTGGTAAGCATGTTGAATAAAGTGATTATACTGTGTTCTGCTCCCCAGTCAGTGTCACGCCAGATGCAGCCTCAGCAGTGTCAGCACTCATCTCAGCTGCCAATGTCCTCTCCTTGGCGAGCATGCAGCAGCACTGACCACTCTACCTACTGCCACTGCGGGCTACGGAAACTCTGTCGTCACTGCTTCCAACCTGGTCACTTCAAAAATGACTGTCCCAGTGTATCTCGTCCAGCGGCTGCATCCAAGATTCCCAACCACACACTGTTAAACTAGAGGCCCCATGCTGTAAGAGGGTGATGGTACAGAAGCCCTCAATGCAGAACCAGATCTGCTTTCTATCTACAGTAACAACTGTCTGCTTTTGCTAGCAGGGCATGTGCCGATTCTCATCAGTTCACAGAGACTTGTAGGGTCAAGCAAGCTGTTTTATACACCTGTGCTGGTAAGTGGAAAAGTCACTTCGAGAGGGATGCTGGATTCTGGTTCCATGTCTTGTACACTTGGTGAAGAGGCAGAGAAGAAACTTCGATCTGCTGGTGTCTTGCCCAGTGCTCAGTTAATCCCTGGAAATGTGGTCCTTGTGGGTTGTGGTGGCATGACATATCCGAAGTGTTTGTATGACCTTGAAATTGAAGTGTATGAGTCAAATGTTTATTGTACCCACTCCAGGGTTGTTCCAGGCCAGCGAGATGACTTCATAATTGGCACCAACGTGATCAAGTCCATTCTTCAAAACATGAGAAGGAAAAAAGAATACTGGAAGCTGATTTCCTCCGAGAGCACTGATCCTGACTGTGAGTGTTTTCTGGAGCTACTGAGCTGCGTGTCACTGTGGGAAGGTCCAGGTAAGTGTGACAAAGGTGGAACAGTGAAGCTGTTGCACAGTGTTACTCTCCTCCCACAGTATGAACACCCGGTGTGGGGGAGCCTTCCCAATGATGTCCCTGTGTCACCTGGTGCGAGTGATGTTGAGGATTGGTTTGTAGAGGATGTTTTTCGTTTGACCAGCCAGCGTCAAGCACTAACCTGAATGACTCGGTCCTCATCTGGCTCTAGTACGTCTCTCTCTGAAGATAAGGTGTCAACTCTGCTAAAGTGTCACAGTGACTGGGAGTCTTTTTCGCGGCTCAGAGCTATGTTTGTAGTGGGACACCTGTCTGATATTGTACCTGTTGGCCAACCTGTTCTGCCTCTTATGTCACCACAGGAGCTGCAGTCACACCAGCGGTGTGACCCTTTCATTGCAGTTGTGTTGCCTTATGTGGAGAGGAGACAGAAAGCCAGTCCACTCTTCAGGCACTGGGACGAACTGACACTGCAGAATGGTGTTTTGTATTGAGTCTGTAAGGACCCCATGACAAACCACAACCAATTTCAATATGTTTTACTTGAAGCACTAAAATGTGAGGCTTTGGCTGGAGTCCCGATCATACTGGTCATCAAGGTCAGGCCTGAATACTTCATCTGGTCTGACAATGGTTCTTCTGGCATGATATGGAGAGAGAGGTCTGCAAATTTGTCAAGAAGTGCGGTATGTATGTACTGAGCAAACCCCTGAGCCAGCTGCTCAAGCCCCAATGGGTAGTATAAACACAACTGCTCCACTGGAACTGGTCTGCATTGACTTTTGGTCTGCAGAGAATCATACGTCTGTGGATGTTCTTGTTATCATGGATCATTTTACAAAGCTAGCCCAAGTGTTTCCATGTAGGGACCAGACAGAAAGGAAGGTAGTTAAGATGCTGTGGGACAATTTTTTTTGTGCTTATGAATTCCCTGAGCATATACATTCTGACCAGGGAACAAGCTTTGAGAGTGAGCTGATTACAGAACTTCGTCAACTTGCCGGAGTCTCCAAGTCTCACACCACCCCTTATCATCCTATGGGGAATGGTGGGACCGAGAGGTTTAACAGGACTCTGGGCAGCATGCTCCACTCCTTGCCACCTAGAAAGAAACACAAGTGGCCTCAGATGGTCCGGACAATGACATTTGTTTACAACTGCACAGCCCATGCAACCACAGGCCTTGCTCCTTTTTATCTGATGTTTGGCCATGTCCCGAGGCTCCCAGTGGACTTGATGTTCCACAGTGTTTTGTTGGATGACACAGTGAGTAGCTATGATGCCTTTATTGGACACTCTGTTGAAAGATCTCAAGTCTGCCATGTCTGTTTCTCAGAAAAACAAAGAGTCAGAGCAGAAACATCAGTCAGATCAGTACAACAGGAAGGCTAAAGGTCAGCCACTGTCAGCAGGAGACCCGAGTGCTGCTGGCAAACAAGGCCTGCCAGGGGAAATGTAAGCTAGCTGACAGACACCATTTACACAGTCATTGCTGCTAAGCCGGTGCTCCATATTTACAGGATTTGCGACAGACATGGGAATGAGAAAGTAGTACACTGAAATCTGCTGTTGGAGTTCAACTTCTTCCCACTGAATGAAAGGCTGGATGGGAGCTCCACAGATGATGACGAGTTGGATTCTGATGCAGCCCAGGAAGAGTCTCACCCTCATCATGGGTCTCACAACACTCTGATGTCACTGCTGGGCCTACAGAAGATGTGACTAGCTTGGCTGGCCCTACCTATGAGTCACCCGCTGAGCATGGTCTGACTGACGCATCTAGTCACATTCCACGCAGTACTTCTATACAGCTACATGTTCCTATTCCACACACTTCTCACACACCACATGCACCTCACACTTCTAGATTTGGTCGAGTTATTAGGTCAGTGTGTCGGCTGATTGAATCTATGGTTCAGATTCATTCTCTTCTTAATGATGATGTCCCTGAGAGGCATGTTATCCATGTTTGACTGAGCTTTTTATTCTTAACCCAGGTTTTGAAGTGGGTTATAGGATGTAGAAGTTTTCTCTCAAACATGAACAGTTTTTTTTGTCGTTTTCCATCTTTGTACAGGCAGTAGGCCTTAGTCTAATGGGTGTATACGGCATCCCTGTTTCCTGTAGAGAATTCTGAGACTTGATCAACTTTGGTTTTCTTTTTTTTTCTGATACTGAAGGCAGCTTTTAATGCTGCAGAGTTTCTAATGGCCTGTGTGCTGGATGGATGGTTGCAGATCTTTGTGCAGTTCTGAGGGGGTGAGTGTAACAGGCTGAAATATACTAATATATTATAATTAAATATATACACTTGTATAATTGCACAATAGATCCAGCTTGTATTATAGTTTTCTTTTATTTGGCATACTGCTTGTGAGGGTCCTGGTTAGGGGTGGGAATTGAAACCCGGTTCCGAATTAGAACCGGTTCTAATTTTGCAAAACACCGGAACCGTTTACCTCCGGACGTTATCGGTTCCTCCAACGATTCTTTTGGACTTTTTCCTGCGTCATGCGCAATGACGTCACACTCCGCGACTCGAATTATCATGGAGCGGAGAAAGCAGTCCGCGGCGTAGTTGCATTTTACCAAAAAAACGACAATTGCGTTTCTAACCAGTGCAGTGCCGTTTGAACTTGAAAGGGTGGTAACACTACCAACATGTTAAAACATTTGGGGTCAGTTTCCCGGACAGGAATTAAGATAAGGCTTGGACTACCATTTCCTTTTCACAGCTCTACATAATCCAAGACTAGTCTTAATCCCTGTCCAGGAAACGGACCCTTGGGGTCTTAACACAGCATTAAAATTCAAGAATGCCATGTGTTCAATTCTCAGCACTCGAGTGCAAGTGCCGTGGTTTCCATAGACAAGGGTAAGTTTAACTACACTCAAAAAAATAATTTGTTAGATTTAATTAATTTTTTGACACCTATTTCCATCTAATTTAATTAAGGAGTTCTAGCATAAAACCAATGTGTAAAACTTCTATAGGGTATGTTTAATACATATTTATTAAACTGAACATATTTTCATTTTCAGTTAAATTGATATATCTATTTTAGTTCATCATAAATGCTTAAATTTTCAAGAAAACAGATGACAAACACTATTATTTAAAAATGAAATAAATTTACACTTTTTTACTGTTTATTTATTTGAGCCATCAATTACTTTTTGTGGCAAAACCAAATATAAATGCTAAATATCAAGCATATAACTTTACACATGACATCATACAACCTTTTGCTCAGTCTTAATATTAACAAAATCAATTATTACAAAAACATACCTGTTGGATTAATTCTGCCATGCCATAAGTGAGGTTGGTCCCATCTGCTCTGCTAACCCTCATATAGCATCTCTAGTATAGTTCACAAAACACTGCTGGTTATAATAAATGTAATTTATCCAATCCACATTCTTATTTATTGTAGCCCACCAGAATAGAAAAGACTTGAACCCCGCTGCCACCTGATCTCGTGCTTTAAACTCATCTGGTACTCCACGGGGGACTCCAATTGCATCGATCCAAATCTTAGAGTCAAAGGAGCCATGGGGGGCCTCAGGAGCCTCCCTCCGATGTCGCTGAAGGTGGGTTGTCAATTGTGGGCCGGACAATTGCTTCAGGTCCTTCTGAGGCAAAATATAGAAAGGCATGAGAAACTGCAACATTGTACAACTACCATACCAATACTTAGGAAGCCTAGACCTTAGTTTACGGTCACCACAAAGCCACCACACATCGGCTCGGCTCATGGTTTGGCCCTGCAGCATGTCAGGCCAGACATATTATGGATCAGACATATTTATTGTAGTCTGACAAAACTCTGGATCTAGGATACCCACGCTTCGACCTTCTCTGTCTTCCAAGAGGAAGCATGTATAATTACCTTCATACAACGCAGCAGTCGGAGGCAAAACCTTAGACTTCACTGGTGAGAACAACAGCGAGAGTGTTTTACACAAATCAGAAGTGGGAGTATAATACTTCTTATACAATAACAGCATGCATTCCATACCGTGAGGACTAGCTTTGGCGTCCAACTTAAATGGAGCCGTTGCCATATGTGGTCTAGATTTTGCACAGGCAAAACAATCAGACTTTTCACTTTCACGAGTGGTGTATAACATCCACTCCAACCATTCATTCTTGTCCCAAAACCCTGTCTCCATGGCAATAGTGTCGTCAACGGTCAGTTTAGTAAGGTATTTAAACACTTTTTCAGGACCAGGTGTCACAGTTGGTCCCATACTTTGATTTACATCTCCCCCTGGACCCATTACATTAAGGGTGATTAATCTCAATGGGTCCTTTCCAGATACTAGGGCTCCAATAACATAGGTACCATTGTCTTCTTTAATGGGATCTTTTAGTGTCAGGATCAAAGGATTGCACTGATTGATTCCACCCTTACTAGAAGTGCCTTGTTTTATGAGTGTGAATCGGCTCTGCAAAGTAGGATTATTTGCCGGACTCGGATCATAACCCCAAGATTCCGGTGACGTATGTACAATTACCCCATGATTCGCACCAGCATCCGGAGGTGAGTTGTAACCTGCCATATTGTCCCCTATGATCAGAGTATGATGTTGTGGTCACACACAGGTACTTGTCGCTCCACCTCCATGCCTTCTGGTCTCCGGATCCACAATCAATGATACTGCAAAAATCAAATTATACCTCCAATTAATGACAAGGTCAGTGTTCCATGTATCTTTCACTGAGAAAACTCCAAGAGCTCTCTCCACCACAGCAAATCCAAGGGACCTTTTCATTCTCCCTGCTGCGCTATTATTAGTGCACTGTCTCTGATTCTCAGGATACTCCGTTTGGTTCACTTCTCCTCCTCGCTTCTCCTGTGGGTGTCCAACAAAGATCATTGAGGTCACAATTATGATGGTAATCACCAATAGGAAACATAATGTAACCCTTATCCCACACAGGCCAGGGTGCCTGAACGGGTGCCAAGGTCGTCTGTACCCCACAAAATCTACCATTTTCCCTCCTAATTCTGCACGCTCTATGCTGCAGGGATCTCCCTGCTTCACTGGGTTTGAGATGGGCTCTCCCTACTTGCCAGAGCCCCCCTTTGTAGCCCAGACTTCCCCCCTACAGCCAATTGGGCGAGAACAGAAGTTATTCTTACTACCTTATCCCATCTTATCTTCCTTGAACACCCTCTTACAATGTGTCAGATGCACCCAGGAGGCCCTTTCAGCGATCTTGACAGCTGTAGGAGTACTCAGTAACACTTGGTACGGTCCTTCCCATCGAGGTTCATGCCAGTGTTTCTTCTTAATGAATTTTACCATCTCCGGGCTGCACGTCCTTTTCCTTAGATTCCTCCACCTTTTCTCCTGGAATCAAATGATCAGACACAATCTGTTTATTTGACAACACATTTCTCATATAATCCACCAGAGTCTGTTTGGCCTCCTCATCATGTGAAAGGAGTCAGTTCTGGCACTCGGTAACTTCTCCCATAAAGTATTTCAAAAGGTGTCAATCCACTGCTGTTTGGAGTTATATGCATACTTAAAGTTACCAAAGGTAAACAATAAACCCAACCTTTTCCTGTTTCAGCCATTGTTTTGCACAGCTTAGACTTTATTGTACCATTCTGTCCTTTGACTAGACCTGCTGACTGGGGATGATAAGTACAATTATTTTTTTATTTAAGTTTTAGTGTTTGAGCCATTAAGATTATCACATTATTTACAAAATGTGTCCCATTGTCACTATATATTCTTTCAGGGACCCCAAACCTAGGTATAATTTCTTTTACTAATGCCTTTGCTACTGTAATGGCATCTGGATTTAATGTGGGGAAAACTTCTACCCACTTAGAAAAAATATCAGCTATCACCAGACAATATTTCTTTCCCTCACACTTGTTCAGTTCAATAAAATCCATACAAATGTATTGGAAAGGATACTTTGTTGTTGGAAATTTCCCTTTTCTTGGTCTTATTTGTCCCTGTGGATTATTCTTTGCACAAATGGAACACAATGCACAGAAAGTTTTAGCATAATTTGTAAAACCATATGTTGTAAATACTTTGTCTATTGTACTTACCATCCCTCCTGTTGAGACATGGCTAGGCCCATAGCTCAAAATGGCTGCACATCTAAAAAGGCTTTTGGGTAAAATTAATTTATTTTTCTGTCAGCGATAAAATCCCGCATCATCTTTCTCAGCCCCTAATTGTACCCTATTGTCTATTTCAGACTTTGGCGCATAATTTTGCATATTGTCATGGGTTCCCCCTTGTCCCCGATGCAGGCAGGCACGGGCACAGGCTTCCATTTCACACTAGGCTTTATTTAACAAAACTCCAAAAACCAAACGGGCTCTTTGGCCCAAACTCTGATACAGATGAGGGAACTAAATAGAACAAATAACCAGCAGTGAAGGCTAAACTGAAACACTCTTAAATACACCAAACACAAACCCAACACCCAATGAAAACACAGAACTCAAATGAAACACCACTGGTATCCACTTCTCATTACTTACAAAATAAAAGCTTTAACAAAACCTCACAACCAAACTTAAACAAGGGTGACCTCTGCTGGTCACCCACTACAAACCCCCAGACATGACACATATTCGGCAGCACCACAGAATCTAGTTCTGTCTCCTGCACAAGATAACATGATTTCATAAGCGCTGCCTTTTTTGCCACCTGATCTGCTCTCCTGTTTCCCTCAGATGCGCGATCTGTGGCTTTTGTGTGTGCAGCGCATTTGCAAAGCACAACTGCTTTAGGTAGCAACACAGCCTTTAGCAACTCCAGTATGAGATCTTTATGATTTGATTTATTACCACTTGAAGTCACCATACTTCTATTTTCCCACTGCTGCGCAAACATATGGACTGTAGAAAATGCATATTGGCTGTCCGTGTAGATATTTACAACTTTACCTTTTGCAAACCATAAAGCTTCTGTTACCGCTATTAACTCCGCTGCTTAGGCAGACAAGTGTTTAGGTAAAGGTTCAGCTTTAATATTTTTTTCTTGTGTAACTACAGCATACTCCACTGCATTAGTACCATCAGGGTTTTTCTTACTAGAACCATCAACGAATAGTTCCAGTTCAGTTGTCTCTAATGGTTGGTCCTGAAGGTCAGGTCTGGGTTTTATTACCTGCGAAATTTCTGCTATGCAATCATGTGGCTCTCTGTCCTCTGCTATAGGCAGGAGAGTAGAAGGATTTAATCTTGTACACCGCTCTATAGTCAAATGTGGTTGCGATAACACAGTCATGCATGAGAGATGTCGTGACGGTGATAAATAAGAAATTTTGTTCTGTAATAAAATTACAGCAACTGCATGCGGCACTTTCAAAGCCAACGGATGAAACAACACTAAGGTCGCTGATGCTTGCACAGCGAGTGAAGCAGCCAGCACGGCTTGCACACAGGGAGGGGAGGCCCTCCCCACTGGGTCTAATCGAGAGGAAAAAAGGGCAAGTGGCCTGGCTTTTCCTCCAAACTCTTGTGTAAGTACAGAAGTCATATACCCATTTTTACAGTCCACTGTTTGAACAAAAGGTTTTGAATAGTCAGGTAATCCCAGAACAGAAGACCCCACTAAAAGCTGTTTAATTTTCACAAATGCAGCTTCTGCTTCTGGAGTCCACTGCACTTTTTCTACAGCCATCATAGGTTGAGAATAAATCATCTCAATCAGTGGAGCAGTTATTTCAGCGTAATGTGGTATCTAGGCCCAACAGAAATTTGTCATTCCCAGAAAAGACATTACCTGTCTTTTAGTTACTGGTCTGGGCGCCTGTAATATTGCTTCCTTTCACTTTTCATCTAGATGTTTACCAT
Source organism: Hydrocynus forskahlii (assembly GCA_037974365.1). NCBI lineage: Eukaryota > Metazoa > Chordata > Actinopteri > Characiformes > Alestidae > Hydrocynus > Hydrocynus forskahlii. The sequence goes on from JBBPCX010006455.1 coordinate 16,956, forward strand.
TGTGTGAAATGGTATACCCCAAATAGCGAACTATTGGTTCCCACAATTGTAATTTGTCTTTGTTCACTTTATACCCCTGTCCAGCCAGAAAATGCAAAAGCTCGAGCGTGTCCTGTTTACATTTTTGAATTGTATCAGAGGCGAGCAGAATATCGTCCACATATAAAAGTATCTGGCTCCCGCAAATAGGATTAAATTTCGCCAAATTTGCCAACATTATTTGCGAAAATATTGTAGGAGATTCACAATAACCTTGCGGAATTTTAGTATAGGTATATCTACTCCCTCTATATGTAAATGCAAACCAAAATTGACAATCTTTATACACAGGAATAGAGAAGAAAGCGTTACTGATGTCTACAACAGTAAACCATTTCCTATCAGGTCGCAAGTCATTTAAAAGAGTCTGTGAGTCCGACACGACTGGGGCTCTGGGTATCACAGCCTTATTTACGGCTTGTAAGTCCTGCACCATTCTCCATCCTCCTGAATGCCCCATGAACAACCCCAAAAAAGTTCTTTGTATAACCTTTTGCCTTGGTGAATATTTAATTTTTGGACTTTCACCGGGCTCCCAATCCATTGCAGTGAGTCCTCATGAAGGGACCCAAATCTTCCCAATTGGCTTCACGAGTTTTAGCCAGGGAAATGTGTGGCTTAGAGTCTCTAACTCTATACAAACTGTGCATGTGTGGCGGGAGTTCACAGTGAACTGCACACAGTGCCTGCCTGTTCCAATAAACAGCTCTCAGTGTGAGCTTAGTGTTTCCCTCTCGGAAAAAAGGCAAGCTCATACTTTGTATTAGGTCCTGGAGTCCGCTTAAAATAGCCACTGTCCCTGGTCCTGTCAGCGTTAATAGAATAATAATATTTTGGCTCACCATACACCCCCAAAACATAGGCATCTTCTCTATTTAATTTAGCAACTTGCATTCTCCCCCTTTTGGGTATGATTCCGAGACCCAAGTCAATCAATACACGGTACAGAATCTGATACCACCACAGATGCCTGTACTGTTTTTCCAGTTTCGGTGTCTGTAACCAACAGAGGGACAGACGTAGGCATTTTGTGGGAGCCTCCACTTGCTGTTTTAACACAAATGAACCTTCCTGATCACTTTACACCTGGTAATTCATTTTTATGGATCACAGTTCGGGATGCTCCTGTGTTCAACAGGAAGGTTATAGGCTCATGATTTATTTCA
>JBBPCX010006524.1:0-18157 GCA_037974365.1 Hydrocynus forskahlii
CTGAGGCTACCACTTCAGTGGTAGAAGTTACTGCATAACCTGCTCGTCTGTTACCTTCAATAACTTGAGCTGAACCAGCAACAAACAACTCCAATTCTGCATTATCTATGGGAGTTTCTGTAGGTGTGTATGTAAGCGTAACAATCATGAGCCATTTCTCCTTCATCCTCTGAGACAGCTTCAGTCATTGCAGACATCATACATGAGGATGGGTTCGTGACTGGTGCACGCTGTAAAACAATGTTCGGGGCTGTGAGGGATGTTAACCAATTTCCCCAACGAGAAGATGTGACAGTAGTGACTTTTGCTTGATTCATTAGTGCAGACACTACATGAGGGCATCTTACATTTACAGTCTGTCCTAACACCATTCCTGATGAGGCCTGAAGGGCTAGATGAACTGCCTGTACTGCTCTGAGACATGGGCCCATACCTTGAGTGACCTTGTCAAGTTTGCGAGAATAGTAATGAATTGGGCGTAAATTGCCCCCATGATCTTGCATTAGACATGCAGTCATAAAGCCTAAGTGTTCATGAACATAAAGCACAAAGGGCCTATCAGATTGTGCAATTCCTAATGCTGGCGCTTGACATAGTGCTCTCTTCAAATCATTGAAAGCTTTGAGGTGAATTTCTTCCATACAAACTGTATCAGAATCTCTAACCTGACCTTTCAGCAAGTCATAGAGTGGCTGAGCAATCGAGGCATAGTCTTCAATCCCAGGTCTCCAGTAACCTGCTGTTCCTAAAAATGATCTGAGTGCTTTAATGTTAGTAGGTGGGGGTATTGCTTTGACTGAAGCGGCTCGATCCTGTGTAATGGATCTATTTCCTGTACCAATTGTTTGACCCAGAAATGTAACTTGATTTTTAGCAATTTGAGCTTTGTGAAAACTACATTTGTGTCCTTTTTTCTGCAAATAGTCCAACAATGCTGCCAATTCAGTTTGATGTACCTCATGATCTGTTGAGGCAAACAAAATATCATCGACATATTGAATCATAGTGGACTGTTTGACTGGACATTCTGGGTCACACAAATCACGTCTGAGAGCCTGATGGTATATGGTTGGGGAATTTTTTATGCTAGCAGATTCTGAGGACATGTCTAAAGTTAGATGTATTTGTCTCAGTAGATCCATGCCTAGAATTGCACCTGTATTTAATGCTCATAGCAATTTTGTAGTCAGAGTTTTCGGGCCTAATTGTACCTCTATGGGCGGAGTTTCATACAAAACAGAATCTTCACCCTACTACACCAGTTAAACAAAGTTTAGTTTTCTTGTACGGAATGTTCAAATCTTTAGCCAATTTTGTTGAAACTACTGTGACTTCTGCATCTGTATCAAGCAAAAAATCAATCTCTTAATCTTGTATACTACCTTTCACAAAAACTCTTGTCATTGTGATGTATTACAGTGGAAAGGTAGCTACTCACAGCCCCAAAAATTAGTTTTTTTCCTGCTCTTTTTGTGCTCTTAGAAGAGCCTGAGCAAGCTGTCCTAACGTTTCGAATTATGCGTAGCATTTCTTCTATTATCTTGCAACTTCTTCCTACACTCTTTCTGCCAATGTCCTAATTTTCCACAATAATTTCATTTCCCTTCTTTTTTTTCTTGTCTTGATTTGTTGGGCTAAACGTAGCTGCTGCTACTCTCACTTTTGTCTTAACATCAGCATCTCTTTCCCAAGTAGCTAATGTTCCTAGATCTGACTTCTGAGAGTTTTGTTAGACCAAGTCAGATCTAGGAATGGCAAGGCTTTTCTGTACTCAGCTACAAGGCCATCTGACCAGATGCGGACTAGGGGTCCCTTGTCATCTAGCACACTTTCAGGATTATCAACTATTCCACTAAGTTACAGCTGACTGGCAAAACGTTTCACAGTTTCCTCTTTCCTTTGTACACAGTTAGTGATTCTGGACCAGTCTATTTTGGGTCCCATGATATTCTTTAGGATTTTCAAAACACCTTCTCTCAAATCACCTTTACTGGCATGTCGCAGTTCATAAGTAACAGCAGACTCAAAACTGTTGAATTCAGATTCAGTTAGAGTTTGTGATATCAGCTGTGTGACTTCTGCTAACGACATGTCGTATAGACGCATTTTGCTAATCAGTGCTCTTCTAAATTCAGAAAAATTTGCGCGGGACAATCTCTCTATATCTTTAGGTCCCAGCATTTTTGTAATTGCTTGAACCTGGACAACAAAAGAGTTAGGAGGAACACTTTCAATTCTCTCAATTCTCTGAGATCTGTTCCTAGCACCACATACCCTCACTGAATCTACAGGCACATCAGTTACTGATTGGATGGCTACATCTGTTTCAAAGAAAGCTTGTAAGTCAGGATAAATTTTATCAGGCTGACTAACTTCCATATCAGTTTTTTCTAAAGCTTTGCTGCGGTTCAATTTCTTAGTCAAAGCGGATATTCTAGCCCGAAGCTCTTTGTGCTGTTCCTCTAGCTCTGAGTTACGCTGAGACTGTGGTGTAGCTAGCGCTAAACCAAATTCTCTGTGGCAGCAGATAATGCCTTTCACATTGTTCTTCCAAATACATGCTCCAAGTACTTTTTTACACTCATATACAGTCTTGTCTGGATGGATCTCATATTTCTTAGTTATTCTTGTCTTACTTTTTCAGTTACTATTAGGTTCATTTGTACTCCTAACAGTGATTTGAATTCGCTATCTGACTACAAAGGCATTGTGAGACTACCTTTTTCAGTTGTGGGGATCAGCCTAGCGTTCTTTCTAACCAATTTTCTTTGTTACGACAAAATCACCACACTAAAACTTCTCTGATCAACACAGAACCTTTCCTGATTTAACAGAAGACAACACAAACTACTAGCACTTTACGCTAATCTTCTCTCCCTGAAGAGAGGATAAACAATTCTTCTCTGTCGAAACAAAGGATAACAGATATTAGCACGTAATGCTAATCTTCCCTGTCCTGAAACAGAGGATAAACAATTTTAGCACGTAATGCTAAAAGTTTCAATCTGGATTCAGGTGAGAAGTTTCAATCTGGATTCAGGTGAGGAGCTCTATCCGGGTCACGGCACCAAAACTTGTGAATTTTTTCTTAGAGGCCAGGAGATGTTTTGGATATCTTGAAGCAGAAGTTTCTCTTTATTCAGATACCCGCTGCTCGGCACTGCAGTCATCAAAAAGTCGTTTAACTAGGACAGTGATACATTGTAGCTAATATACATTTAGGGGGCATGTTTAGATCTAGAGACAAAGCACCTGAGTGACGACCCCAAACAAAGCATGTAAATGAAGTATTCAAGTATAGCAGCCTGCACCATTTACACCAGTCCTAATCCAATCATCACAACTACTCACAGTCTGGGTAGAAGTACCAAGAGCCATTACAAACAAAAGGTGAACATCTCAGTAATCTGGCTCATTTGACTTACAAAAAGAGAACAGGAACTGCCAGGAACCACTTGCTACAACCTTTGCTTGAGAGAATCATTTGTCTGACGTCATCATATTTACCTTAAATGCTAAATACAATATACTGCACCTTAGGTTTTCATGTGCTGCCATGTCAGAACATAAGATCAGCATATTTTAAACCATTTCTTAAATTTGTAATCCTACAGTATCTTTTGTCCCTACTCACTCCATCTGCTCCTCCAAGGAACATTGTATGGCTGTGCCATCCCTACACACAGGTCAAACCCAGTCCAGACTCTTCTCTTTTGTGGTTCCCTGCTGGTGAAATGAGCTGCCTAAGCTGACAAGAGCAGTTAAATCCCTCTCTAGCTTCAAAAACCTAATGAAAACTCATCTGTTCAGAGAGCATCTCCTCTTCTAGTGCGCTTACCTATATTCCAGCATTATTTTTAAATAAAGATACAGCACTTAATTATTTCCTTTGGGACTCACACTGTCCTGAAATTTGAATGTTTCCTCATATTGTTAGTTGCTTTGGATAAAAGCATCTGCCAAATGATTGTAAACCAAGGTAATAAAAGCAGACAAGAAAATGTATATTCCATCTAAAATATTACCAGCATTTACAACCAGAATCAAGATCTGTCCTGGTCAAGGAGTCTTGTGGCCTGAGAATAAAAACTCCTCCTGGGCCTCTCTGTTCTGGCAGTACACAAGCACATTGCTATGTCTGTCTAATTCTCAAGGCTTGATCTTGCATTTGTCACTGCCAAATGCAAACTGTCCAGTTAACCTTTTTCAATCCCACTCTCTTTTCATTTGGTTAAATGCCGAATTGTTCCCAAACTAGCGAAGTTACATTTGGTTTTGTGACCAGAGCAGCTGCCATTGTTTCCATGTTTAAAAAAAAATTAAACGCTTCAGCACCAGATGTGAACAGTTAGTGGGACAAATACACTCCTAAGCCTTCTTGTGAATGTATTTAACATTCAGCACACATGCTTTAAGTGTTAAACACTTAAGGTTGCTAAACTTGGAGCAGAGTGGTAGTGGTGGTACCTTGCCACCCACTGTAGTTGGCTTTTTAAAAATGTATTGTGGTCATTGCGACAGCCATACTTTTTGGACCTGATAACAGTGGGTGTGGCTGAAACACCAGAGCACAATTATTAAGACGGGTGTCTACGTACTTGGTGGCCAGATAGTATATGGTAAATTTGACTCTTGATTCAATTATATGGGCCACTGTTAAGACTGGGCGATATGGGAAAAATCTTATTTTGATAATTTTTTTTCATATCAGTCGATATCGATATATGTCACAATATAAATCAAATCACTGTCAAACCACCTTTTTATTCCTACTGAGATATAACAAAACAAAATTAATTTTGGTTTAAATATTATTTATTTCGTCAGAAGTTGAACAGCAATAAATAAATATATATATATGTGTGTGTGTGTGTGTGTGTGTGTGTATATATATATATATATATATATATATGTATACTACAATCGTTCTGACCAGAAATTCTTTTATCAATTTCAAGTAAATATAATTAGAAAAAATAAAGTCTCAGTTTTGGCCAGTCAAAAGCTTTCAGATTTTCAAGAACACACCAAATATATACAACTATCTCTTCAAGAAAAAATGTGCAACTGCAAATAAATAAATCTTATTTCTAAAATTCTAAATCTGAATCAATATACATAAATAAATAAATAAAATAAAATAAAAATAAATAAATAAAGAGGGAAAGAAAGGCACAAGAAATCCCAAGTATGGCCTCTCAGTACTGTCTGTGTTTTGGACCACACATTTTCCTACTTCAGGCTATGGGCAAGAAAGACAAGTCTGTCCACAGCCTCAGGTTTTAAAGCTGCCCTGTGGCAGGTCACAATATTACCCACCCATGCTAAACATCCTCTTAGAGGGGGTGCTGTTTGCAGGAATGCACAAATAGCGCTTTGCCTAGCGGCTCGCTCTTGGGAAGTTTCTCTCATGAATGACTGTAAAGTTTTGCATTGTGCGCGCTCTAAGGGATGGCACTGCTTCGGATGGTAAAGATTTGTAGAAACATGCTTTAGAGACAGTTTGCATTTGCAATTGTGTCTATGTTTTAGTTTGCATTGCATTTGCATGCTGTGTGCTTTCTCCTCTTGTACATAAAGAATTCTTTCTGGTGCCACCATGGGCATTCATCCTCCATATTTTTTCTTTATCATTTTTACTGTTTTCAGTGCTTGTTACTGAGTTTTGGGTTTTTTTTAACATCTGTATTTCATGATTTTTTAATTGGCCCATTTGCAGTTGGTGTTGAAAAAATTGTAATTCAAATTAGTGGAAGCCTGATAACCTGACAAATCAAATTGTAAGCCTACTCAGTAACAAATTATAGCAAAGTAGATTACATAATGTGGCATATGTACTTAACTTAGAGAAACTGCAGACTTTAAAAGTACAAGTACTCAAAAAAGACTTAATTACAGTACCTTGTTACTGCTGCCCATGGTATTGAATCTGAGGTCAAGTCATGTCTTAAGAGTGGCTTTTGCTTGTATTATTATAGTCTTAAGGAAAAAAAAAAGTGATATTCAGCATGAACTGTACATCTGGCAAATTGTTTGTCTCTCTTTGAATCTCCAGGTACAGCAGAGCCTCCTCAGGTCCACTATTCTGGCTGGAGGACAGAAACAATGAGCAGGCTTGGTCGAAGTGGTAGCCTAGAATTAAACCGAAATATTTTCAAAGTAGCTGGTACCAGTGATACTGATAAAGGTGACTTGTTGATATTAATTTAAACTTATATTTACAAATTTATAGTGGGTGGTACACCAGATGACCCTGTGCACTTTTTAGTTTCATAACTACCCTCAAACCATGAGCTTCATAACTACCCTGTTTACCTATTTATTGTTCAGTATAAATAGGTTTTGTATAAATATTGTTTTTGCTATTTTGCCCAGTAAAAATATTTGATATAAATACCCATTGTTTCAGTAGATAGAGCTATTGTTATATTAAAGTTTTTGTTTGAAAAAGTTTATGTGAAATATACCTTGAAATACATTTCTGCCCATACTACCCACTACTACAACAAATAAATAAGTGGAACATTTATAAATACACTGATTAGTCCCAACATTAAGACCACCAATATGTGAAATTAATATTTGAATAAAGTAAAGTGGTCCCTTATAGTCATGAGTGAACACACCAGACAGACAGTGAACACACCACAGCATAGCACAGCGTGAACAATGTGAAATTTGTTTTCTGCATTTATCCCATTCACCAAGTGAAGCAGTGGGCTGCCACCAATGAAGGCGCCCAGGGAGCAGTGGGAATGGTACCCTGTTCAAGGGTACCTCAGTGGTGTCACTAGTAGTCCAGGATTTGAACCCATGACCTTCTGATCTCAGGGCGAACTCCCTAACCACTAGGCCACCAGCCACCTAATCTCATTACAGAGGGAACTGTAAAGGTGTGGAGTATATTAGGCAGACAGTGAACATTCAAGCTGATGTGTTGGGAGCAGGAAAACACAATAATAGTGACACTAACAAGAGTCGTATTGTAATGGCTGGAGGACTAGGTCAGAGCATTTATAAAACTGTGGATCTTATTGGATGTTTTCAGTATGTAATGTATAGTACCTATCGAAAGTGGTCTACAGAAGGATAACCAGTGACAGGGTCATGTGCACTGATTAGCTTAGTAGCTAATCATAGTTTCTACACAGGTCCAGTCTGCTTATAGTATTGAGCCTTCTCTTCAAAAATAGCCTTCTCTTCCATGTTTTTCTTTTATTTTACATCAAGTACAAAACTGACAAAATACAAAGAATGTATACACAGATTTTGAGGAGCAGTTGATTTCATACAGACACTGATTGCTTCTAATATCTGTATAAAATCTATATAAAACTTCAGTATGCTTTTTTATTAGGATTTATAAATTGTCATATTAGATTGTTGTGCATGTATGAGCTTGATTAATTACTGTTTGGCTCAGGTCAGGTAGTAGAACTCTACTATAGATATACCTAGTGAAGTGTACTGTATGTATACATAATGTGTGTATATATACAGTCAACGTCATAATTATGGCCATCCTTGGTTGAACGAGGGGCCAAAACATCATAATCTGTCTGAGACAGATTAGTTGAATTTTACAATGTGAGGAAAAATCCGCTCTATTCAAGCAAATTATTTATTTTATTAGATTTGTCAGAAGATAACATTTGCTCTTGTTTGGCATCACCATAAATTTCTGATAATCAGCACTAAAATTTCTAGGTCATGCAAAAGAGTGTATTCTCCCACCTTATTTCAGCATTCTAAGAGAATAATGCTTTTTTCACCAGGTTTCAGATACAGGATGCCGAATGAGGCATGTGTAGAATGAGGCATGTGCATGTGTATCATTCTTTTGTACATACACTGCTCAAAAAATTAAAGGAACACTTTGCACACACATCAGATCTTAATTACCTTAATAGATATTTAGATCTTGGTACTCAGTAGTTTGTATGGAACATGCAACATCGGGGCATGCTCCTAATGAGATGACAGTTGGTGTCCTGGGGGAATCTCCTCCCAGATCTGGACCACGGCATCAGTGAGCTACTGGACAGTCTTGAGGTGGGCCGAAACATAATGTCTTAGATGTGTTCTGTTGGACTTCAGGCGAGTGTGGGCGCTAGTCAATTGTATAAATTCCTTCATCCTCCAGGAACTGCCTGTGTACTCTCCCCACAAGAGGACGGGCATTGTACACTGCACCAGTGTAGGGTCTGACAGTGGGTCCAAGGATTTCATCCTGATACCTAAGGGCAGTCAGGGGGCCGTTGACTAGCCTGTAGAGGTCTGCATGTCCCACCATAGATATGCCTCCACAGACCATCACTGACCCATCACTAAACTGGTCATGCTGAACCATGTTACAGGCAGCATAACATTCTCCACAGCTTCTTCAGACCCATTCACGTCTGTCAGTTGTGCTCAGGGTAAACCTGCTCTCATCTGTGAAAAGCACAGGGCACCTGCCAATTCAGAATTGGCGTACCTGCCAATTCTGGTGTTTTATGGCAAATGCCATTCGAGCTCCACGGTGCCAAACAGTGAGCACAGGGCCCACTAGATGACGTTGGGCCCTCAGGCCACCCTCATGAAATCTGTTTCTGATTGTTTGGCCTGTAGCCTGCTGGAGGTCATTTTTTAGGGCTCTGGCAGCGCTCATCCTGTTCATCCTGATCCTGCTGATGGGATAAGGACCTTTTAAGGTCCTGTCCAGCTCTCCTAAACTCCTGGGATCTCCTGGGATCTTCTCATGCTCTTGAGACTGTAGTGGGAGACACAACAAACCTTCTGGCAATGGCACGTATTGATGTGTCTACTTGAAGGAGTTGGACTACCTGTGCAACCTCTGTAACATCCAGGTATTGCCTCATGCTACCAGTAGTGACACTGACCCTAGCCAAATGCAAAACTAGTGAAAAACGGGAAAAATGTCAGAGGCCTGTAAACTGTAAAACCATTCCCGTTTTGGGAGGTTGTCTCATTTTTGCCCCTCAAGTGTACCTGGTGTTAATTTCAATTACACCAAAGCAGCTGAAACTAATGAACAGACCTCTCTGCTACTTCACTAACAATTTTTTTGAGCAGTGTACATATTTAAGTGTGGATTGTGAGAAAATCATTCTCATTTGGCATTTTGACAGCGTGGAATGAAAGTATCTCTTGTTGTAAGAGACTTCCTTTAACAAGGATCTTTCTTAACAGCAGTTTGCCTAGTGGCTACTGGGTCATTAAATTTCTGTTGCTGATTTACAAAATCTGTTTTTTAAGCTGGAGCAGAATTGCGTCCTATAGAACAAGGGTCTCAAAGCTGTCCAGAAAGGGCCGCTGTGGGTGCAGGTTTTCGTTCCTACCAAGAAGAAGCCACACCTGAGTAACTGAAAACCAAGACCAACTGTTTACAGAGGTGGAATCAGGTGTGCCTCATGCTTGGTTGGAACGAAAACCTGCACCCACAGCGGCCCTTTCTGGACAGGTTTGAGACCCCTGCTGTAGAATATGTTGTTCTTTAAAGAACTTAATCAAACACTGATTTTTTCATGTTCATATTTTCATTGCATTTTCTCTTTTGTCTCCGTGAAATAGTAGAAAATTTCTACCATTTCACCGCATCTTTTAAACTGTGGCTCTCAAGCCTAGTGCAATTAGAAAGTGGGCTTGTACACAGGGTTTGCCTACAGATTTAACATGCTGAACATTTTTAGACATACTGCAAGTGCGCATAATGGCTGTGTCTAGTAATTTGGCACATTGTTAGGACTGTTAGCTTGATATACGTAGGATGCAATAAGCACATGGGGTGTTGGCAACTGATGTGTTTTTGGCATGTTCACTTTTAATACTTAAAGGTCATTGTTTTGTCTTATTTTCAAAGCCCTTTCTCCTTGTGTTTACCGGGCATGCCAGTAATTTTAGAGGGCACCATATGCTTTAAACTACTAACCTGAGCTCTGCTATGCTGAGAAAACTGGCTTGCTTAATTTCAGGTTTACCCAAGTCCAGCTGCTTGCTGTCTGGCCACTCCAATGTAGAGTGCACCTTTTCTCTTCCCTCCAATCCACCTCTCCCTGGGTCCTTCCTGCTGCCTTCCTACCCTCTGACTAATCTACCAGGTGTCCAGGTGAATCCCACCTACCCCTATAGATGTCATGCTGACTTTCTGTGCATGTCCAACACGTGGCCCAGCAAGCAGGAGATGAGCCCCCATCGTGGGAACCCAAGCCTATGGAAGGACAGTACTGGTGAGGATGTATATTACACAGTATGTTTTTTGGGTTCAATTTTATCATGCTACTGTTGAAATGATTTTGCCTGTGTAAATGTTAGAGAACTGGATACTGCCCTTTCCAAAAGAGTGCAGGGTATTGTAGCTACAAAGGGGTCAATTGGGGCTTTGCATCACATGTTTTATGAGTAGACCTGGATCTCAAACATAATTACTGAAATTACTTAAAAATAACAACTAAAAATGGCCAATAACCCTGAAAGTTTCCTAGAGACTTTTAGACTCACACATACAACTGACCTACTACTTAATAGCAAATTACAGTGCCGGCCTTTTCTTTTCATTAGTTAATCTAAGGCTGCGAATAGGAGTTAGGAGTAGGCATAGACTTGACAGAGCCGTTGATTTCTTCAAATGATTAGACCCAGCTTTTATAGAACCTGTGTTTTTGCACTCATTGAATAAACTTTTTTCTGTCGACTTCCTGCATTTGTTTACCTTCAGTCACAAAGCTGAAGTTCAAATTTTCTTTTCCACCTTAAATGAGGCAGCAGTTATGGTGCTGTGCGAGCAACAGAATGTTACGGCTGCACAAATTTAAGTTGGATTAGAAGACATTGAATGCAAAGCTAACTTAAGAGCATGAACAGCATTATGTCAAATTTTGAAATGCATTCAACTGTACATCACGTGTAGCATCAGACCTAATGTCATGTTCCCCTACCATGTCTCCAAGGCATGGAATGCAGGCGCATACGCAGGCTTCCATTTTAAATATTCTTTTATTGAAAACACAAAGCAAAACAACAGGCACGAGGGCCAGAAACAAAGACTCAGAATCTAAACAAAAGGAGACTAGAGAACTGCTCAAAACAAAAGCCTGGATGATGGACGGTGGACCGACACTAAAGGTCCAACACAAAAGCAATTAAATGCAAACCCCAAAACTTCACAAACCAATAACCCAACACAAATACTTAACTTTAACTTAAACACAGCTGTAGCCCAGTAATACATAACCTATCGCACTTAAAAATAAAAGTTCTCCAAAACTAAACTTAAACCTTGGCGGCCTCTAGTGGCCACATAACGGGACATGACAGTACCCCACGCCCTACGGTGCACCCCAGGGCACCCATAAACCCAACAATGGGCGGATGAGGTGTAGGCGGAGGCAAAGGAAAGTGTCCTGTGAGCCCCACCTGGCCGCGTCTCACTGGACTCCATCCTGGCCGGCGCTCCGCCCCTCACTGTCCTCTGGGACCGAGCTCCCTTCGAGGAGCCCTTCTGTGTCCTCCGTGACCAAGCTCCCTCCATGGAGCTCCTCTGTGTCCTTCAGGGCCGAGCTCCCTCCGGGATCAAACTCTTTCTTTCCGGGGAGCTACTCCGTGGCCCCCAGAGCTGAGCCCCCTCCAGAGAGCTCCTCCGCGGCCTCCTAGGCTGAGCTCCTCTGGGGCCCTGCAAGACCCCAGTACCCCCCCCCTCCCCCATAGGGCAAAATCCCAGAGCTCTTGGGGGTCCAGGTCCCCTCCAGGATGTCTTTTGCAGAGGTCTGGGGTTTTACTGCTAACCCCCTCTTGGGCCTCTGAGCCACTGCTAACCCCCTCTAGTGCCTCTGAGCCACTGCTAACCCCCTCTAGGGCCTCTGCACTGCTGGGTCCTCTGCTTCGCTAGACATCCCCTCTGGGGCCTCTGCTACGCTAGCCACCCCCTCCGAGGCCTCTGCTATGCTAGCCATCCCTTCTGGGTCCACTGCTATGCTAGTTATCCCTTCTGGAGCCTCTAGTGTGCTAGATACTCCCTCTGGGGCCTTTGCTACACTAGTCACCCTCTCCGGGGCCTCTGCTACGCTAGTTATCCCCTCCGGGGCCTCTACTACGCTAGCTATCCCCTCTGGAGCCTCTGCTATGTTAGCTACTCCCTCTGGGGTCTCTGCTATGCTAGCCACCCTCTCTGGGGCCTCTGCTACACTACCCATCCCCTCTAGAGCACATAACCCCTCTAAGGGTACCTACTAGAGGCCGTCATGGGAGTTGTTATGGTGCTGGTACTGGCGGCTGAAGCCTCGGCGCTGGCATGGGATGCTGGAGCCTCGGCGCTGGCACGGGACGCTGGAGCCCTGGCTCTGCTATGGGGCCCACAGTGTCGTGGCTCTGCAGCGTGGCGGCTTGGCTCTGCAGCACGGCTGCTTGGCTCTGTGACGCGACTGCTTGGCTCTGCAGCGCGACTGCTTGGCTCTGCAGCGTGGCTGCTTGGCTCTGCAGCGCGGCTGCTTGGCTCTGGCCCATGGCTGATTCGTGGCTCAGGATCGCGGCTGCTTCGTGGCTCAGGACCGTGGCCTCGAATAGTGGCGAGGTGGGCTGCGTAGCCTCGTGGAGCGGTGAGACATGCTGCGTGGCGAGCTTGTCCAACTGGCCCTGCTGCTCCTCAAAGTACTGCTTCAGAGTGCTCAGAGCCAGCGGGAGGACTAGAAGAGCACCAAGGACTTCCCTCGTGACCGGCACCTTTGCCGGGGTGCTTAAAGCATTCTTCTCTGCTCGCTTCCTCCTCTCTGGTCGAGGGTCTCAGCGGGAGGACTGGAAGAGCACCAGGGACTTCCCTCGTGACCGGGGTTGGTATGCTCATACCGGCGCTGGTTTGCTCATACCGGCGCTGGTTTGCTCATACCAGCGCTGGTGTGCTCAAGGTGGGCTTCCGTGCCATAACATAAAACATCCCCAAAAACTGTAAGGAATGAAACATTTGCATTTGCTCTGAAAAAGCCAGTTTGGTCTTTAATAAGAGTTAGTCTTGAGAGGCAGTAACTTAAGTGCAGTTTTGGACCCAAATAAATTGGAACATTTATATCAGTGAATTTTGAAAAACGGCACTAGAACAGGAAAAACGGGTTAGAACAGGAAAAATAGCTTATATTAAAATTAGCAGTGCATTGGAATTATACCAGTTAAGGTTTGCTTGTGTCTGCAAGAATCTAGAGATAATTCATATTATTTGGCAGACTTAGAGGAGCAGTTAAATTTAGTTGATGTCAGTGTATTTCTTTACCATGGACACTCAAAGGATGATACGAATAAACTACACTTCATGTCCTTATACAGGTGAACTAAGCTCCAGCAGGTGTTCACCAATGCCTGTGCGTACTTCTCAGGCAAACACATCAGCGTTGCCTTGTCCTCAGCCTCTGAGTGCAAGCAGGTTGTCTCCACCTATTTTTCCAGTCACACAGACATCTATGCAGAATGGGTCCTGGCAAGATCAACTCAGCAAAAATCTTCACCTGAACCTGTCTGACATGAACCTGCAGGGCACAGATGAGGAAACAGTGGATAGGGAGGAGGTAACTATCAAATTGTTCTATATTTAAACATGTACCTACTGATGTCACAACACCTTTCTTTTGCCATCGCATTATATTATGCTGTTTTGTTTATATTTAGTACTTGTATGGCATATTTCTTCTGTGTAGTTTTGCTCAGAAAAATTGTCAATGCTTGGTGTGTATTTTACAGATGATGAACTCCCTGCGGTCTTTGCGCAACAGCGCAGCTAAGAAGCGGGCCAAAGTGAGCCTGAGTGGCTCTGAGCTGGACCTAGACAGCCCATACTTCGCAGTTAAGTTTGAGCCACCTCTAGATTCATCCTACTACACCTCGCCATCTGTGACCAGCCCTTTAAGTGAGAGGAGTCTATTCAGTCGCTGTTCGCCTCCAATTCCCTTTACCAATGGCACCAAGAGCAGGTAGATTTTGGGTTTGTTCGTTTTTCTTAGTTTTTGTCTGGCTTAGATTTCTCCTCTACAACGGTACTTTATTGCAGTGTGTGTGTGGTCCCAATTGTATGTATGTAGTAGGGTTTGGTGGTAATAAGATGTGCTATGATATTTAAAACTGATGCAGTCATTAAAAATGATGAAGGTATTTCAAAATTCTGAAATGTTTGTAATTTGTCTGTGAAGGTAAGTGAACAGAAGCTACCAAATGTGAATGTGAAGAGACAGAGTGAGAAAATGAGCAGTGAAATTTAATCAGGCTTGAAAAAAGGAATCGAGCAGTAAGTATGGAAGTATTTCTGTGCCATCGGATTTTGTCTATGAATTTCTAAATTTCTGAATTTTTTCAGCATCAAAATCAGATTTTGAATTTTAAAAACCATCAAATTTCTAGCACAGATTTTTTTTCGCCTCTGATTTTTTTTCAATGTTGAAAAACCGTCAGCATAAAAATTTAAACGTCTCAAAAAAATTCAGCGGGAAAAAAACCAATCTCAAAATATAATTCAGTGTTAAAAAATTCCATGTCTCGAAAAATTCGGTGTAAAAAATTTGGTGTCAAAAGATACAGAGTCAACATCAGGGCAACCAGGGAGAAGCAATCGATCCCTGTCTCAATTCATCCAACATCCAGCCAGTCAGGTTACGCTTCACTGCCATGTCGACCAACACCAGTGATGCTGCTTTGGTGCGTCTGTTTACTCTATTTGCCATTTATGTTCGTAATACTGAGTAATAGATATTACTCAACATGTTGCATATTAACCGGATTTATTGAACAATATCTACACTGAACTTTTAATGAGGCGGCGTTCGTGAAAACTGCGTTAGTAACTAGTTAACGGTATGCTGGGGAGAGAGGGGTGTTTGTGCTCTGAAATTTCTCACTTAACGGGACAAATTTGTTATTGGTTGATTTTCTAATACAAAATTTTTTATTGTGTGTTTGTTTTCTGACAGACTATTTAGGTATGTCTTATTTTTTGTTTACATAAAAACTAGAATTCTCTTATTCTGTGGCTTTTCCCAAATATAGGCTTATGTGTTTTATGGTTTCTGAAGCCTAATATTCATTTTTATATCCACATTGGGGCGTACACGCGAGAGAAAAGACGCCACATTCCACGCAGCTACCAGCCAGAACGGAAATGAGCCGTGCAATCATTTTTAGTAGGCATCGAATTTTAACTGTTCAAGTATCTGACGCAAGTATTACAAATTGCACTTGCGAAACACCAGATCTTATCATGGATTTGCTTTTCTATTGGTAATTTTCTTTTTTTTTTCTCCTCTTCTAGGAACAACTGCTTTATCATCTTTTAGAAAGACTCTGGACCTGGACTTCTTAGAGTTCACTTGCACACAAGAACTTGTGTTTTTAAATGCTGTGTCCAGTCAAGTAACTGTAGCATGAGGCTGAAGTCGGCTACTTATTCGCAGCTTCCGATTGGTCTGGCTTCTTATCCGGCAGCGTGTGAATCCTGGGCTGAAGTTAGCTCCTTATTCGCTGCGTCATTTTGAGGAGTGTTCACGGGGGTGTAAGCTGCGCGATATACAATCCTCATGTCTTGTAAATGTAATAAAATGTTTTAACCATGAAGTACTGTGTGAGGTGGTCTATGTTTCTTTGTTCAACTCATTCTTATAAAACTTAAGATTGAACACATTTATGAAATGGCAATTCCCAGCACACGGCGGGTATTCCACTGCATTGTGCACATTCGTTTGAATAAGAAGCCAGGTATCCCAGATCATGGAATTCCAGATCGTGGAATACCCGCTGTGTGCTGGGAATTAAGCATTTCATAAATGTGTTCAGTCTTATTCAATCTTAAAGTTTTATAAGAATGAGTTGAACAAAGAAATATAGACCACCTCATGCAGTACTTCATGGTTAAAACGTTTTGTTAGATTTACAAGATGTGAGGATTTGTATATTGCGCAGCTTACACCCCTGTGACCACTCCTCAAAATGATGCGGCGAATAAGGAGCTAAACTTCAGCCTCGGATTCACACGCTGCCGGATAAGAAGCCAGACGAATCGGAAGCTGCGAATAAGTAGCCAACATCAGCCTCGTACTACAGTTACTTGACTGGACACAGCATTTTAAAACACAAGTTCTTGTGTGCAAGTGAACTCTAAGAAGTCCAGGTCCAGAGGCATGCGTCCCAGCATATGCTCCAATCGAGAGTAAAGTCTTTCTAAAAGATGATTAAGCATTTGTTGGTAGAAGACAAAAAAAAGAAAATTACCAATAGAAAAGCAAATCCATGATAAAATCTGGTGTTTGGCAAGTGCAATTTGAAATAATTGCTTCAGATACTTGAACAGTTCAAAATCCGATGCCTATTAAAAATGACTGCACGGCTCGTTTCCGTTCTGGCTGGTAGCTGCGTAGAATGTGGTGTCTTTTCTCTCGCGTGTCCGCTCCGATGTGGATATAAAAGGCTTCAGAAACCATAAAACACATAGGCCTATATTTGGGAAAAGCCACAGACTAAGAGAACTGTAGTTTTTATGTAAACAAAGGTATTTGCATAAGACATACCAAAATAGTCTGTCAGAAAACAAACACACAATACAAAAACTTTTGTATTAAAAAATCAGTCTATAACAAATTTGTCCCATTAAGTGAGAAATTTCCGAGCACCCCAGCACATCATTAACTAGTTACTAACGCAGTTCAGTGTAGATATTGTTCAATAAATCCGGGTAATATGCAACATGTCAAGTAATATCTATTACTCAATATTATGAACATAAATGGCAAATAGAGTAAACAGACCCACCAAAGTGTTTTGCGCCGAATTTTTTGAGGTATTTCATTTTTTTACACCGAATTATTTTTTGAGATTGAATGTATTCACGCAGATTTTTTTTGAGATGTTGATTTTTTTATGCTGAATTTTTTTCAACATTGAAAAAAGTCAGAGGCGAGAAAAAACCAGTCCTAGAAATTTGATGTTTGGGGGGGGGCGGGGGTTGGGGGTTTGCCCCGATGTTGACTCTTTTTTTCGTGGCAATGTTTTTTTTTGCGCATTTTTGTTCTAAATGATTAAGAAAAATATAATGTACTAATTTTGTAACATAAATATTCAAGTAAATTCAGCTGCATTTCCATAAAATATATATAAAATATAACTGTATACATGTTTTTGTACTGTCCAGAGAAACACAAAGAAAGCACGTCTTGGGATGGTGAAAAACCCGCTTTATGCAGCGGCAGGTTTGAAAGTAGCCAATCCGAGAATATTATTTATTTCTCCTTGCTGCTGACTGCGTCTGTGGTATTGTTGATTACCCGTACGTTGTACTGTTTTTATTACTAAAAAATTACATTAAATTATTACTGTATTTACCTGCTTGTACCAAAGCAAACAACAGTGCTTACCAAAGAATACATGCTTGCGTGAATTAATTGTGGGAGATGACAGTTTAGTGTAAACTGTCCAGCACGTATACTGGTTTACCTTTACATTTTTGTGAAGGGTAAGCTGAGTTTAAAATGAAATTAGAGTGTTTCAGATTCAGTCATTTTTTCATAGAACCGAACTAATAATTGTTGGCAAAAACTTATTATTAAGAAAAATATAATTAACCAATTTTGTAATATAAATATCAGTGTAAATTTAGCTACATTTTCATATAAAATATAACTGTATGAATGTGTTTGTACTGTCGGGAGAACACAAAGAAAGCGCGTTTTGGGATGGTTAAATACACTGTACTCAGAGCAGGGGCGGACTGGGACTAAAAAACAGTCTGAAGTTTCTTCACCTGCTGTGTGCAGAGGTCTGCGTCCCGGCCGAGAAAGACAGGCCGACGGCCGCCGTGCACCGGACAGCCGTTCTTTTCCAGAACGCAGAGATTGCCCATCCACCCCTGACTCATGTTGAGTGTTTCTGAAGACTCCAGACTTAAACCCCATCTAGCTGTTTTAGAATGAACTGGACAGAAGAGCGAAAGCAAAGCAACCTATAAGTGCCACACACTTATGGGAGCTTCTGCAACATAGTTGGGAAGAACAGAATGAACAATGAAACATTGAACCGCTTGAATTTTAGTACAAAAAACAGAAAAATATGGGTGTTCTAAAACTTTTGACCGGTAGTGTACACACACACACACACACACACACACACACACACACACAGCCGCAGATATCCTCTACAT
>JBBPCX010006571.1:0-18153 GCA_037974365.1 Hydrocynus forskahlii
AGAGAGAGAGAGAGAGAAAGAGAGAAAGAGAGAGAGAGAGAGAGAGAGAGAGAGAGAGAGAGAGAGAGAGAGAGAGAAAAGGACGACACTGACCCCTGTTTCATCCTCCTGGATGGGGTCCATTCTATCCACCCTGAGAGAGCGAAACAAAATGTACTGATCTGGACTCCTGGCCATGGATGGCTGTAGCACCATCAGAGATCAAAACCACGATCCCTATGACAGACTACAACACTCGGGTACCATTATATTTCATTAACATCAAGACTCTTGCAATACTTTGGGAATCCTCTTCTCTGTTTCTCTATTCCTGTGCCGCATGACTCAGGCTATTCAAGTTCCTCCTCCACACTAAACTCATCAAACCATGAGTCACTATGGAAGAACTGTCTGCACATTGCCCTGACCTCAACCCAACTTAACACCTTTGGGATGAACTGAAAGTGTCAAGACTGCAATTCAGGCCTTCTTGTATGAGAACTTAACAAGTGTGTAATAATTTAGGAACACAGTTAGCATGATGATAACTGATGGCATATATGCTAATATTAGGTACTTTAGCCGCATGATTTCAGTATGACACAAAAACGTGTGACTTGAGTCATCTTGACCTTCCAAATCACCTTGGTGTAATACGAAAACTTTGTTTAAATGAAGAAATATGTATAGATACTAAAAAGAAACCAAAAACTCAAATAACTCTGGGTTGCACAATCCTCAGTGTTAAAATGTAAATATTATTTGACTGTTAGTCTCTGCTGTTTGAGTTCACAGCTTGTGACAGTTCAATTTATTAGATTTTATATTTATACTTTATCAGTCAAGAATCATTTAACTAAAACTGTAGTATGCAACTAAAATTACACCCTAAACTCAGTACTGGTATGTCCATAACATTTCAGTTTTTTTGCAGAACATGCTGAACTGGAACCTCTGTATACAAAAAGTTACTTGAAGACTTCACTTATTAAATAACATTATGTGAAAATAGTTTGAGAATCCTACAGGAAAACAACATTTCATGATGAATGGATTAGAAATGGTTCAGAACTATTCAGAAAGAAGTCATGTTCCATTCAACTACACAGAACTGCAGGAAGTTAGTCACATATTGACAGACACATGCAACGGTAGAATGCTCTAAATGGCACACTGGTATGGAAAGGCAGCTGTGTTTGTGTGTGTGCATATGCATATAAGCCTTGGTATAGAGGGTAAACAATACCTTGTTGTCTGTTCTTGTTTTTCCTGCTGGCATAAAATTTAACTTATGTCTCTTGACTATTTAACTTATTATAATAATCAAACCCAAACCCCACAGTTGAGTCACAAGAAGCTGTCATTAATGCTCTATATTCTGTAGTGGGATCAAGCATTGAAAGCTACCTTTTTAATTATGCAATACAGCCGAGTACAAAAAGTCTAAAGTATCGTTCAGAAATTTTAATGGTACAGGGTGTTTTAAACAGACCATGCCGGACAGCACATGAGGAGAACTAAGAAAATCAACAAGCATTAAACTAATAAAAGCAACAGCAAATGTAATTTAGCATTGTGCAAGGCTAAACAGTTCTTCACACATTTAACATGTCACTCTCCTGCTGCATCCATAATGAGATCAAAGAGTAGGGGAAATCGCCCAAGACACATGTTAATGCCAGGGCCTATGGCTGGCTTCACCTACTGAGGGTAACTTAAGCACAACAGTCACAAGCCTCTCCAAAGCTTCATAAATCACCCAATCAAAACCCTGATAACGCTTCAACTGATCATGCAGTACATCATTTCACAGAATCTCAGACGTCTTGGTTCAGTTCACGCCATGGTTTGGTTTGAGTTTGGCATAACACGAAAAATGGCAACAAAACAGAATACTGAAAAATATTCAGTGGTTTCTCAATTGATCAACTAATATATTGAATATTAGTAAACAACATTCTTTTGATCACAGATGCTCCTGAGCCACGGGGGAATGGCCAACCCAGTTCAATGTCAGATTGTTTACAGAAAGGTCCTATTATTTCCTTATTGATTTTTTAAAACTATTTATTCACCTTAACACACTTACAGCTCCTTTTGTTGTTGTTCCTTTGTTCTATAATGTAATAAGTACATATTAAATGAAAGTGGTACAAAAAAAAAAAAAAAAAATCCTGGTGAAGCTTAAGGCCATGTCCACACGTACATGGGTGTTTCTGAAAACTAAGATTTTCAGGATAGGTCGTTAGGGAGTTGCCCCATTGAGGCACTTTTAAGCAAGACATTATCCTCAGATGCTGCTCCCCGGGCGCTGCATTGTCAGCAGCCCACAGCTTCTTTTAAATGTTATGGACAAATTTCACGTTGTTCACACTGTGTGCTGGGACAGAAATGCAAAACTTTCCTTTCCTTCTCACAAAAGTCCCGTTCACCAAGAGTATGAGGATATTCTAGACATTAACAGGAAGAAACACAATGCACAAGTGTGCAACCCTGGACGTGCTTGTCACATCTGGTGTACATCTCCACAGTCCTTTTTGAAATATTCTGACTTCCAGGTCTCCCAGTCAGGCATTCAGCTACGAATAAGCTGATCTATTAATCCCAAATCTTTGCTTCTTTTATGTTCTCTATTTATGTCATGAACGGATATTATCCAAAACATTCATTCAGACAGGTCTGATGTAAAGAAACTATCCCAACACTGGTCATAAATAATGGAACAAGGCAAAATGAATAAAATGAAGTGTCCAAGCTAGTTGCACTCTAGTGAAACTGTGCAACAGCTTCATGGCCTATTCCAAAGGGATAACAATGAAGTTGTGTTAAATCTATCTCACAGGGAAAGTCAACATCCAATCTGAGAAGCCTGACGTCACTTAAACACAGCTAGAAAAAAAATGAAAAAACTTTAGGACCTCTGAAAATGGGAGCGTTTTCTACAAGTGGCCATTAAACACTCTCTGAACATCTTGGGAAACATCCAGAGAATGACACTGACTAGCTCACCATGTACAAGCTAAGATGGTGACTCAGATTTCACATGATTGCTGAGTATACGGTGATTAAACTGTACTACATTGTAACTGCACAAATGAGTGTAAAATACCTGTCATTACTAGATTCGTCATAAACTGGCATCCCTGCCACAAATGTAGTTAAACTTATTGGTCAAAGGAACCAGGGGTTGGGATGTCTACAGCACAAATATAACCATTTTATTTTCAAAACCATCAGCAGAGTTACATGAGTTTTAAATGTAATGTTGATGATCATAAAATTGTGGTAAAACTGAAAAGAATTTACTGAGTGTTCCTCTGCATCATGAATTAAGTTTAAAAAAAATACATTTTAAGCCAAAAACTTCAACCAAAACTACCATGTCTCTGGAATGAAGCAGATTACTGCTGATCATTTCAAGCAATAAATCTACAGACTTTTAAACACTTCATTTCTTACCACCACCTCTGTAAACCTGCAGTTTCAGTGCAATGAGTCGACAGTGTCTGAATTAGCCACCTCAAAACATGGGTGCGCGGTATGCTTCAAGTTCATTTTTGATATATATGACTCAGTAGCTACATGGCCAGTAGAAGATATGCAGCTGGCACTGAAAATGAAAGGACAAAATACAATGCAGTAACAACAGTGATTGTTTTTAAAAGATTTCTCTTACTGGAGCATCTTATTACGCCTTCAGTCATGGCTCTACCAGTCAGATCTGTTAAATGATTAACTTAAACATTCAGTGCAGTCACACGAGACGTGGCGTTTCTGTCACCTCACTAAATGGGTACTACATGGCAAAAAAAAGAAAATAAGGAAAGAAAATAATTTTGCCATACTTAAGGTTCACATGCATTACAACTACAATTAACATAATTACAGCTGGAGGTCCTGGAACACAAAGACTGTGCTGTTTCAGCCAGTCGGGGAGGAAAAAAAAGTCACAGAACAGAAAATGGAATTAGGACAAAGTTCTGCTTTCACCAGTAAAAGAAGCAAGCTAAGAACCGGAGCCAAGTGACATGTTCTGTCTGTCGGGCTGTCCATGGATCTCTTCCACTGTTTTTGTATCATCACAGCATGGTACCAACACAACAAACGGCATAGGTTGTGAAACAACAACGCAGCAACAGTCAGATGCATTACAGGCCATAGTTTTGTTGCTTTTGCTATTTTAGAGACACAAACCTCAAAGAGAGGAGGCAAAAAATACAGACACCTTTTATGACAGTCAAGCCCAGAGAAGGCTACGCATGCCCACAAGATAGATCATGCCCACAACAATTTTTTATTATCCACATTCATTCACGCTTAGCTGTGGGCCTTACAGCAATCATATGGTAAAGACACTGTAAAGTATTAACGCAATTGTTAGCAAGCAAGACCGTGTGATGAGTGACTGACATCTCATTTCAATCTCTTTTGTTAATTAGATTTAAAATGCATCGAAAAAAGGTATACAAGCGATTTAAAAGTAACTTTAAAAGGTTAAATGAAATAAGGGCTAGACAATTAATATTAAATCTTATACATATATTAACAGATTTAGATGAAAAAGGTGAAAAAACAGGTGCATGATTCAATCATACAAGTTGCTAGCCATCATAAGCAATACAAACTTCTGACTGACTGTGTACCAAATTACCTCTTTCTTTAGTGCAAGGTCAAATGCATCAGTCATTGCTTGGACAATTTCAGAGGTTCAGTGCTATATTAGTCCCACATAAAAAATGGATTAGTTCTATATTTTTTGTAATTGAATTCAAAAAGTGAAACTCATTTATTCCAGATTCATAACACGTTAAGTGAAATACGAAGCCATTTTTGTTTTAATTTTGATGATTGTGGCTTACAGCTACTTAAAATATAAACTGCAGTATATTAAAATATTAGAATATTTAATTTCAAGTTTGAGTGACCACTTAGTACCTCTTAGAACTTTCCTCTGGTTCTCACACTGCCATGAAACTTGAATGTATCCTCATGTTGTGAGTCGCTTTAGACAAAAGGGTCTGCTAAATGAATGTAATGTAATGAATTACACTTCATTCACTGTAAATGCTGTGTATTTCTCTGTCGGATTCAGTTAACAAGACCACAGTCATGTGGAAGACTGCTGACTTGACAGCTGGTCAGAAGACAATCACAGACACTTTTCACAAGGAGGGCAATCCACAGAAGATCGCTGCTGAAAAGTTTGGCTGTTCATAAAGTGCTGTATCGAAGCAATTACATGGAAAGTTGACTGAAAGGGAACGTGTGACTGGAAAAGGTGCACAAGCAACAGGGATGACTGAAGTCTTGAGAAGACGATTCAAGAACTTGGAAGAGCTTCTTGAGGAGTGGACTGAGGCTGGAGTATCATGAGCTGCCAGGCACAGACACCTTCAGAAAATGGACTACAACTGCTATTCCTAGTTTAAGGTCAATCCAGTCCCACAGTCAACATCAGAAGCATCTCACCTAGGCTTAGGAGGAAAAGAACTGGACTGTTGCTCAGTGGTCCAAAGTCCTCTTTTACGATGAAAATTTTAATTTAGCATTTCATTTGGAAATCCAAAGTCCTCTTTTACGATGAAAATTTTAATTTAGCATTTCATTGGGAAATCCTGGGCTTAAATAAAGCCTCAGCAGTGCCACAAGCTGATCACCTTCATGCCTTGATGCAGTAATTCATGTAATTCTTTGAGTGAATGAATGAACATACTTTTCAGAAGCTGGCCATTTCTGTATTGTAAATCCTTTTTATCATATGAAATATTCGAATATTGCAAGAAAGTAGATTTTTGATTTTGATGATCTGAAAGGCATCATCAAATTAAAAAAAGGCTTGAACTATTTCTTGTTATCTGTAATAAATTTGGAATATGTGAAAGTTTTACTTTTGAATTACATAATGAAAAACAGAATCTTTTCCACAATATTTTTTTATGTGGGACTACATATAAAGGGCTGCTCCTTTCAGAGGTCAACAAAGCCAAGGCAATAACAGTTTTCATTATTATTCATTTAAAAGTCAACCTGAAGCAACATTTCACAGGCAAACCCAAGTGTGACTAGATCTTTACCCAGATGGGGTCTGAGATCTCATTTGTGGTAAACAGGACAAAAACCACAGGAAAGTTCTCTTTAAAGGTTCACTTGTAGCTGCGTCCATTTCAGGTTCATTAACAGAACCGAGCTCAGTTCACATGAAAACAGACTATGAGAATGTGGCCTCAGGTCTGTTCTGCGCTTGGTGGAACAGGAACAAAAGTAGATGAGCTGGCATTGCACCACCACCTCACTTTATTTAGCCCATGAGACACACTCAGGCAGTCAGTGTGCACACTCAGAGTACAGGCACCATCTTCTTAAAATAACTAAATCTGCGGTGCCACTCCTCATTCAGCCGCTCAGCCAGAGACCAGAGGGAAACCCCCAGACAGATACGGAGAACCGAATTTTCAACTCTTTCGCTCTCGTTTCTGCATACATGCGGGGGGGGGTGTCTGTCTCAAAAGCCTCAACAGACTAAAGTGATCTCAGGTGGGATCATCTCTACAAACTCTAGGATGTTTACAAAACAGGGATGATTATGTACACGTGTGTGTATATACAGTAAATCCCTGCTTATACACGGTTCCGCAGTCGCGGCTTCGGTCTCTCATTGAGGGGGCGTGGTGGACGAGGCCCGAACGTCACAGTCACCTGTATTCAGAAAGTTTGAAAGTAGCCAATCCGAGAACGTTATTTATTTCTCCCTGCTGCTGCCCTGTGACGCATCTCTGCCAGACACAGCCCATAATTTCCCCTGTGTGTTCTCGTTTGGTTCTTCTTAAAGCCCTGTAATTTTATTACTGAAAATTTAATTAATTTATTACTGTATTTACCTACTTACGCTAAAGAAAATGACAGCGCATACCAAAGAAAACGCCTGTGCATGAATTACAATAGAGTCTATACAGGGGTAACGTCGGTATTTTACATTCTAGCACTGTGGGAGTTCAGTGTAAAATGTACAGTACGAATACGAGTTTAGCTTTACATTTTCTTTAAGGTTAATGTATCAAGCTGAGTTTTAAATGAATTTAAAGTGTTTTGGGAGCATACTTGGGGGTTCACACAATAAAAATAGGCATTTTTATTACCAATGATTTATTACCAATATATATAAAAAAAACCCAGCGATAAATATTTGGATTTTTCTAACCAATGATTCATTATTTAAATTGGAATATTTTCCATAAATTAAGGTCCAGGGCCGTTTTATTCTGGTCAAGATGTTCAGCACGTCAAAGTTTTGGTTGTCAACACTGAACAGTGTGCCAGATGCCCAGTTGTTGTTCTGTTGTCATGTACACATCATGCAGGTGTTTGGATACTGCTTATTACAGGCAGTTCATAATTTCCATACCTAACACTCATCTTTGCCACCCTTCGAAATAGCAATAAAAAAAACAAACAAACAAACAAAATCTTTTAGCTCTGACTAGTAGACTTAGTGGGCAGCTGTCGGCTGGTGAAGACTAATGCCCAAACCACAGTGGCAGAAAAAGCAGTAACTTTACTGGTGAGAAAACACTACATGAAATGAAACCAGGGTGAAACCACACTGAAATGGACTCCAAAACCAGCCTGTGCAGGTTTCGAAAACCGGCTGCTTTAACAGACCAGAGCGTTTAGCACCAAAAGAACTTGTGTGGTGTACCAGTCAAGCAAATATTCCAGGGTATCTCGTTTGCTCCCCATAACTGGTCTCTAGCTTAATTTGTAATTGACTTTTAAAAACAGGATAAGCATGGATTTTTTCAGTCAACTATTTTTGGCTCTGAAAACATTTTGCTGTTTGGGAATAAAATGGTCACTAAAAGCATTTAAATTGATTCTGCACAGAAGCCATGTAAGGAAACATTCTGAAATGTGTGGAAATTTTACTATGCAGTTTACATCAGGAGATCCATGATTAGTGTCAGAGCCTAAAACTGAAATCTTGCAAAATGTAGTGCATCTCTCACACCTCAAAGAACACGCAGCATCTGTCGCTAGTCTAGCAGCAAGCAACTAAGAAAATACTTTTTTGGTAATGTCAACTGTTTTGTAAATTTTTGGGGGGATATTCCTCGATAGATGCTGCGTGATTTCAGTTTTAGGCTCTGACACTAATCATGGATCTCCTGATGTAAACTGCATACTAAAATTGCCATACATTTCAGAATGCTTCCTTTTATGGCTTCTGTGCAGAATCAATTTAAATGCTTTTCTCCTCAAACCTGTAATGTTGAATAAAAATTATCTTTTGACAGTCTTTTTTTAAATACGGCACTGCTGGTACATTCTGTCTGTTTCAACTTACTGCACCTAATAAAAATGCAAAACTGAGATGCATATCACGTCTAGAGAAAATGTAATTAAAAATTGTGACATTTTATTATTGCCGTATAGTCAAAACTAACTCCAGGTCAAAAATATACCAGACTCATGACTCATGTCAAGTGTCATGTACCAAACTTGTAAACAAGAACACTTTTTATAAGTATTTAACATTGGAATAAATACTAACAAATACCAGTACTGTATATTTTAGTTATAAGGATACAGTAAGAAGTTCACAGTTTTATTTCCTCATTTTAAGTGAGGAACGTGACCATTCTGTCATACGTAAACACACCACAGCATTTAACCCATTCACCAAGTGAAGCAGCGGGCAGCCAGAAGCACAGCACCCTGGGAGCAGTGTGTGGGGACGGTACTTTACTCAAGGGTACCTCAGAGATGCCACTAGCAGTCTTGGGATTCAAACCCACGACGCAGGGCAAACGCCCTAACCACTAGGCTACCAGCTGCCCCAAATTTCTCTGTGCAGTCCAGTCATTACATTGAGCTGGACCTGATTTAATTTAACGAAATATTGAACACAAACTAGATATTGGTAGAGAGGTCTGGAAACAGTTCAGCCAACATAAAATCAGTACAAGCTGTTATTTTGTATTATTTAGCTGAACGTTTGTAGCCCCCCCTCTGTATACTGGCAACTGTAAATCTAAGGCAATACAATAATTTCCTCATTAAACAGCTTCAAAGCCCATATCAGGAAACTAGAATGACAACCAATGGTTGTCACAGCTACTCTAAATAGTAATAGACAATAAACATTAAGGTGGGATAAATCTGAGGTCATTTGGGGTGGTCAGTACAGTTGCTATCCTTTTTATATTAAACTTATGCGTTAAACTATGAGTGGAACAATGCTGAGTTTGTCATAAATGAACAGAAAACAAACAAGACTTGCTGTGAAATGATTCACAGACTGGCTGAACATCAGGAAAATCTGGTAAAAACAGACCAGGCTGAACCGAACTTGATTCTGTGACAGCTTAATGGTTCAGTTCGTAACAGAAATGCCAACTTTAAAGCACATTCGATAAATAAAAATATGGGGCTTACTTGTTTAACTTTTTCTGCAATTTGTAGAACTGACATAGAGAACAACAAAGGACTCAAGTTTGTGGGTTATCATGAATATCATCATGGCTGTGATGATCTACTGTCCATAAACATTTATAAAACACAGGCCACATCTATCTAGATTAGAAAAATATGATATTTAGTTCTATAAGCCCACAAATGGGTACAAAATGAG
This sequence comes from Hydrocynus forskahlii, assembly GCA_037974365.1. Classification (NCBI taxonomy): domain Eukaryota; kingdom Metazoa; phylum Chordata; class Actinopteri; order Characiformes; family Alestidae; genus Hydrocynus; species Hydrocynus forskahlii. Next base: position 9,608 of record JBBPCX010006571.1, read on the forward strand.
TAAGTTAAAAGCATTTTGGTACAGAATTCCAGCATCATCTAATCTGCTCTTCCAGTGTGTAATAAATGCATTAGCAAATATCAGTCACTTTTTCATGCAAACACAGATATGATTCTGACATCCTTGTGCATCACTTATATTTATAGTTCTGTCAATGTTTTTCTGTCACATTTTGTCTGGTTACCATATGTCACACAAAAGGTGTCATGATCTTACGTTTATAACAGTACTGCTTAAAACTGGTTTGAAGTGATTGCAGTAAACTACATGAAGGCAAAAAGTAATACTAATAGGTTTACATCCCGTCAACAACTTGGCGTACAACCGCAGTTAATCCCAGGCACTAAGACTGGTCTGTGTATGGATTTTTATGTTGCTGTTATTTAAATGATAAAATGACAGCATAATAAATTCCAAAAATCATATCATGACATGATTCATTTGCCAAATTTCCCGTACCCCACAGCATTTTGTCTGTTCAAATTGTCCGCGAACCTCAGGAAAAAAAATACATACCGTCATTGAAATTGTGTATTGTGAAAATACCCCCAAAGTATCGCGGCTCAATTTATCAAGATAATACTGTTAAAGAGCCCGCCCCTGCATTTACAGCTGGTGGCCTGGTGGTTAGGGAGTTGCCCCTGGGATCAGAAGGTCATGGGTACCCTTAAGCAAGGTACTATCCCCACACACTGCTCCCCAGGTTCTGCGTTCCTGGCTCCCCACTGCTTCACTTAGTGTATGAGTTAAAAGCAGAGAAAGAATTTTGTGCTGTTCACACTGTGTGCTGTGTTGTGGTGTTAACACATAACTATAAGGGGGCCACCATACCTACTTTATTTAGTCCCTGAGGGGGAAAACATATCAGCGTGTAAGATTTGCCTCTGAGTTCCGTGATGTCTTGTGTGAAGTGTACATCTGTCACACCACAGCACAGGACACAGTGTGAACAGGACAAATTTGTTCTCTATGTTTCACTCCTTCACTAAGTGGGGCAGTGGGGAGTAGGGAGCAGGGTGTGGGGACGGTGCCTCGCGCCTGGTTACCTCAGTGGTGCCACTGGCAGTCCTGGGATTTAAACCCACAACTTTCTGATTGCAGAGGCAATTCCTTAATCAGTAGGGCACCAGCTATCTTTGCTATATCACCCACCCTTGACTAAGTTGACGGAATACCGACAGTACCGTGAGAACGGTACCTTGTTCTAGGGTACCTCAGTGGTGCCACTGGCAGTTCTGGGATTTATACCCACGGCCTTCCAACTGCAGAGGCAGATCCCTAACCACTAGACCACCAGATGTGTTTGCTATACCGCCCTCCCCTGACTGAACAGACTGAATACTTACAGGACACAGAGGGCATAGGCCCCGTTGACGCTCTCACTGTCCCGCACCAGGAAGCTACCGTCTCTCCCGGCCCTGGCGAGCAGCTCCTCGGCCGCGGCGCGGCTCAGGTCCCGGTGATACCAGAGAGGAGGAGCCGCCGAGCCCAGCGGGGGCGCCCCGCCGCCTGCCATCGTGGCAGGGCTCGACAGACACACACACTCTCCACAAGATTGAAAACTACAGCTGTGGATTTTTCAGTTTTCCTCCACTTTTCTCCGAAGTGTCTATTGCGTTGTTGTGGTTATAAACAACAAAAAAGTTGCGTCAGATGCTCAAAACTTTTCCTCCCAGTTCCTGAAAGTCTCCCATGAGTCCGTCGTTCTCACGTTTTCCCAGGGCGAAAAAAGTGAAAAAATAGACAATAAAATCCCCACTCTGGTCGTTTGGAGAATGAGCCAACACGAATTTTAGCTATCTACCATTCTAGTCCCCAAACACACACTGATACCTAGAGCGCCTGGCTTTTACTCTCTTCTAAGCGTGTGTGATAGAGAGCGTGTGTGTTTGGGATTAAATCAGCACAAAAAAACACTCAGAAGTCGTTCCTGGTGAGAAGAGAGTGCTCTCTGTCTGGGTAAAGAGGCTATAGCAGCTGGCGGACACGTCTCATGGTCCCTGCAGGTACGAACAAGTCTCCAGGCGAGCTAACTGCTAACCCAGGTGACCAGCACTCCCTTCTCCCCCTTCAAGAGAGCCATACGAGGGGGTGCAGACTGAAGGAAAGCCCACTCAGCCACAAAAATACAGCATTGAATTACTCAGTTTTCAATTACTCGTCTTCTTCTTTTCACTTTTCTCCTCCTGAAGGAAAACAAAAATATCCCTGAAAAAATGCGTCTTGCTCCTCAATTTTCTCAGTAAACAACTTTTTTTGTGGACTTTTTCCAGACTTGCTGGTCAATTAGTGTAGTGCTCCTTTCACAGCATACGAAATTGAGTATTAATAATAACAAAGCAAACATATATAATCTTTACAATAGTCAGAAATAAAGAAAAAAATTCTAAATGCTTCGTTGTCCAGAACTTGTGGACAACCAAAGGGCGAAGCTCCCGAAGCCTTGAAGTTGCTTACAAACTTCCTGTTTAGATTTTGTGGACTGGGGGCTGTCACAAATGACATGCATAGGTCCTACATAGGGGCACTCAGGAGGGAGCACACTCACTGTAGCCATTTTGCAGGGCAGCTCCATTGGGATGTGTGAGGAAACCAGGGCTGTGTCCCAAATCGACCTCACACAGTGTTCATTTGAAGTTCATTTGTACGGCACGTTATCATGCACAAATGGTTATCCAGTGTGGGTTACGGGAATACAATAAAAACGAGAAAAAATTGAATAATATAAAGAAAGAAATAAAAGAGTACATAGAAAATCTTTTACTTTCAGCTGTTCTTAATTAGGGGTCGCCACAGCGGATCAGCCACATCTTCCTCTCTCACACCAACTGCCTGCATGCCTTTCCTCACCACATCCATAAACCCCCTACTAGGCCTTTCTCTTTTTACTTTTCCCTGGCAGCTCCATCCTCAGCATCCTTCTCCCAACATGTCCAAACCTCAGCACATGTTCAAACCAACACAATCTCGCCTCTCTCACTTTTCCTCCAAAAGGTCTAACTCAAGTTGTCCCTCTAATAAACCCATTCTTGATCCTGTCCATCCTCGTCACTCCCTCGTCACATTTTCAGCTCCGCCACCTCCAGGTCTGCTTCCTGTCTTTTCGTCAGTGCCACAGTCTACAAACCATCAAACCAGATGGCACAGCTGGTCTCTCTGCCGTCTTGTACATCTTTCCTTTCACTCTTGCTGGTACCTGCCTGTAACAAATCACTCCTGTCATTCCTCTCCATCCATTCCACCACACTAATCACTCCTGTCACTTTTCTCCACTCATTCCACCACCCAAATCACTCCTGCCTCTCCTCTCCACCCATACCCTGCCCACACTCTCTTCTTCACCTCTCTCATACTTCCCGTTACTCTGGACTGTTGACCCCAAGTATTTGAACTGCTCCACCTTCGCCAGCTCTAGTCCCGGCATCCTCACCATCCCACTGTCCTCTCTCATTCACTCACAGGTATTCTGCCTTAGACCTACTGACCTTCATTCCTCTCTTTTCCAGAGCATATCTCCATAGAAATAGATAGAAAATTGATCAAAGAAAACTGAATTTGCAATAGTGTAGAGATTTAGAAGAAGACGGAGGAGAATAGTGCAGTTTTTAGCAGCTTTTTAAAGCTACAGTTATTACAGATCTGATACTGATGGGCAGGTGGTTGGACAGCATAGTGCTAAATGTTATTTCACCATGTTTTGGCTCTTTTCACCACTAGCTGAACAGCTCCTGCAGATCTAAGAGACTCACCAGGACTATAACCATAACACATATCAGATTTGTTTTAGGGCCCAAACCACTGTAGTGACTTGCACAAAATGAGTAATGCTTTGAAATCAGTTCTGTACTGGGAGCCAGTGCAAGGAGATGAGAATTTTCTAAAGGAAAGACATCTTCCAAGTAGAGAGAAAGCCCCGATCATAAAAGAGAATATTTTAACTGGAACGTTGGGTTACTTAAAGGATTTGTTTAAGGGATTGCCAGTTGTTGTTCCCTCCTCATAGCTAAAAACAATTATTCTATTTTGGAAAAAGAAAGTAGCTTCCACAGCAGTCTTTGGGTTGGTGAAATGTGAAATGGGAGAAAATGGGGATGGAAGTTTCTTTTTTTTGTTTTGAAAATGTATGTCATCTATAGGCAAAAAACCAGCCTGATTAAACAGGATTGAGAGGGGATTATGTGAGCACACAAATGTCATGAGTAGTGGAAAATTAGCTCTTAAAAATTTGGGCTTTTCTTATCAGGCTCTATTCAAACTTGCACTGTGGGCTGTGAAAAGGGGACAAATGTTTTTGTGTCCTAACATAACTTGGAACAAAGTCACTGACTTTGGTCCTGGAGATCTACATTCTTATCAACATATTTTACAGGAACAAAACGGTTGCATAACAGAAAGAAGCTCCAAAGCTTGTTTTGCAGAGCCACTGTACCTCTGCCCTGCACAGTACAAACTTACTGGTCACAGGCTGTGCTTCAAAGGGGTGCTTACATCTGCCCCGTGTCTTTGTAGGGCAGCCTTTGGTAAAGTCTGCACTGAGGCCAGCACAAAATCAAAGTGGAGTTAAAATGCTTTTGTTTCTTTATTTAGCTCATCACTGAACTGCATTGTGCTTGTAGTTTCAAAATGGAAATAACATCATTAAAAACAAACCAAATTAATGACATCATGTCAGCTACATCTGCTTGCCCTTCAGGCCTTAGTCTTGTAGGTTTGGAAGAGAGCAGGGACCAGTCATTACTTCATCAAGTAAAATGAGGTAAAGTGGCCCCTTATAGTGCCGCATGAACACAGCACAGCACAGTGTGAACAATGTGAACCTCTTTCTCTGCATTTAACCCATTCACCAAGTGAAACAGTGGGCAGACTGCAGCTCAGTGAGGGGAGCAGTGTGTGGGGATGGTACTTTACTCAAGGTACCCTACCTCAGTGGTGCCACTGACACCGCATATACACACAATCCAAAGTAGTATCATTAATCATATCACTACAGACATGATTTGGCTTCAAATGCCAATGAAATTTGTCTTGATACATTCAATGTCATGATATTTTTCAGTACACATCACCAGATGAGATGGATAAAAACAGATTAGCCTGCCATCTGTCTCTGTCCATTGCTCGCTAAATGAAATGTTGCTAGTGTTTTAAAGTAGTTCTGAAAACACAAATAAGAATCTGGAGAAAAAGCAGTCCCCTTAACTAAAAATTGAGGTCACACAAGCTGAAGTTATGAGGCAGCATTGTCATAAAAACCCCTCAAGTGTCATAGAAGAAATGTGATTTCATTTGTGGTCCGTTTTTTTAGAGGGAGATCATGTGTATTGGATGCATCATCACAATACAAACTTAAAATCTGCATATTTAATTTACATTTACAGCATTTAGCAGATGATTTTATTCAAAGCAACTTCCATTCCCTAACTACAGGGGACAGTCTCCCTGGATCAACTTGGGGTTAAGGGTCTTGCTCAGGAACCCAGTGGTGGTGTGCTGAAGGTAGGATATGAACCCATGACCTCTAGATCCAGATGGAAGTAACCTTCCCACTAGCCTGCTATTGCAAGGCCACCTCCCACTTGTGCTTGCAGGTAATGGAAACATATTGCTAACTCTGATTGGTTAATGCCAAAATAGCCCCACCCACCTTGAAGAAAACAGCAAAAAAAAACAACCTTCAATCCAAGACCATTTCAAGACAAATATCCTCTGTTTCTGAATATAATCATGCCAACAAGTAGAGGTGAGCTTTAATGGCAAAAAGCTAGATTTTTCCGATGTAGGATGATTTTCTTTCATATTGTTGCATTGTACTCAAATACACTTCACCTGTATTTACAGGTCTATATTTTTCAAATAAAATCACAGTAGTGTGACCCTTACCTGAAATAAAGAGAGAAAAAGACGGACATTCAAACAATCATAAGAATCCCTTTTTGGCTTTATTGATCAGTACAGGAGGATTGACAGAATGACAGAAAAGAAGAGCGTGATGCTTGTGGTCGTGGCCACTGTTTTCGGGGCTTGGTTAAGATAGTATTCTGCGACCTCCCTGTTGGGGTTGGGCCCGGTGAACCACATCTGCATGCAGCGGCCGCTGTCCTTAGTGTAAGTGGTGTACTTGTAGGAGTTGGTCCAGATCTTCTCACACATGCTCTGGGCGTCAGGGAAGACATCGGTCCACTTGCGACAAAGACTGCCTGAGGGGCACTTGTTTGTGCCTGTAGGAAGGATGTGATAGGGGGACCGTGAATATTTTGCCTGCTGGGGTGAATGTGTGTTCTATGAAAGATGAAAACTGTTATATGAGAGAGGATTCAGTGTTAGAGCTTGCAAATAGCAGCTGCAACTAGCACTAAGGTCCCATATTCTGAATGGACAGGCTCAAGTGCTGTAGGCTGAACAGGGGGATATATGAAAATGTATAAGTTTATGTGACATCACAAATATAGCAAATTCAGCAGAGTCTGTTTTTGCAGCTTAGTTCACACATATAGACTATATGGACTGAGAAGTGAACAGTATATTCTGTAACTTTGATCATGTTTGTATACCACTTCAAACTCCTAAATTAAAGCTGATCTAAGGTCAGATTTCTACTGTTATGGCCAATTACAGGTCTATTAACATTTTAAGAAAATCTTTCATTTGCTATGGAACACTGGACATTTTAGTTTTAGCCTTGCTCAGAGCTCGGGATAACATTTACACCGTAAAAAAATAGTTCAAGTCAGATATACTCTGGCTCACAAATATTTGAATGTCTATAAAGTTGCTGTTTTTTTAAGCTGTTAACCACAATGTATAGTTTTAATTAAAGTCGCTGAATGGTAGGAATCACAACCATTTTCATACATAGCTACCCCATTTTTAGGGTCTCAAAAGTAACCGGACAGAGTGCATGTACCTCCTTATTTCACTTATGAGAAAGCAGATAAAACAGTCTACAGCTGATTTCAAGTATGGCAATTGCATTTTGAAATTGTTGCTGTTAATTCTCAATATAAAGTCCAAAGACATCAGGTGTGGCAAACTGACAGTCAGAGACACTGAATATTATTTTTACTTCAGAAACACCAAAAAATCCATCGGTGAACAAAAAACATTATACTGGATGGCAAGACTTCCTTTCTTGATGAAAAAAAAATGAACGTCATTCACCCAATTGGATGTGTTGTAACTTTCATTTCAGCTTCAGGAGAATACACTGTTTTATATTAATGATCAATAAAAAACTGATTGAATATATGTCGATTTTAGAGTTAATGGGTTTGTCATGATACTGTGGTTTGTTCCATCAATAATGTGCCATTAAAATACATTCAACATGTAAACCCTTCTGATCTTCAACCTTATGTTAGCTTTCATATAAAAGCTTTATAATTAATGTGACTTTATAATTTAATTGAATAAAACCAGTTAAACTGCTGGCTAGTTATAGATTAAAGGTTTTAGGCTGAATTGTTGTGCCATTTTCTTACAGAGCTGACAACCAGCTCTTAACAAAGCTGACACGCCTGATCACAGCATGTAAAACTTTACCACAGCAAATGGAATCGGGGCCAGTAATTGGTGGAATATTTGATTTCAGGTTATGGTGTTTTTGTTTTGCTTTTCACTATGTGACTTCAGTTCGCCTTACACTATGTTTTTGTACATCGCTCCCACTGGGAGGAGAGAAAGGTTTCATACACACACCTGAGCTCCAGTCCCACCCCTTGTGCCAGTTCTCTTTGCACGTGTAGTCTTCTTTGCAGTCATTGTACCAGCTCTCACAGTCTTCCAAGCAGATTGGAACATCAAGTATACGCTCTTTGCGCCAGGAGCTGTCCTCCTGCAAATACAGATACACTTCTAGCAACACAGTTGTCAGTGAACATTTGAATATCCTGGTCAAATTATGAATATTATTGATATTCTAAGTAAAAATAAGTGCACATGAAAAATATTTATATGTATTTTTTACTACAATGAAGTGCATGGTTTCTTTTTATTTGCTGCATTTTAATATATTAGAAAAAACTGTTTCATAACTATTTTGCATTGTTATATTTTCTTTTTTTCCTTCTAAATTCAAAGAATAAAAAGTAACTGCATTAAAAATATACTGATGTGTTCTGCCTTTAGAGTCATAAAAATAGCACAGAAACATCAAAATAATTACAGCTTAAAATGGAATTAGCATAAGAAATGTTTATATCTGAAATACTAGCATATGCATTTTTATAAGGAATATATTTTTTATAAAGAATAGTAATTCGGGTTTTCACGATCTAGACCCTTTAAAATTAAAAATGCTTCTCTACTGCCATCTGGAGGTGACAAACATCCTGACAAAAAATAATTTGCGCTGTAAAAGTAACCGTTTGATAGCGTGAGAAATCTTTACTCGCTTCTACATGTTCAATGTACTTGGCACTGTACTATGAGTGAGAATGTGTATCATGCTTGTAGATTTAGGTGACAAAACAGTGATTTGCTGCAGTTTTGTAGAGTGCTTATTTATTTTGCTTTATGCATTTAAAATATAAATATATTACAAAAGGTTA
>JBBPCX010006592.1:0-18149 GCA_037974365.1 Hydrocynus forskahlii
CACACACACACGCACACACACACACACACACACACACACACACACACACACACACACACACACACACACACACACACTGTCTTTTCTCTGAGGGAAACATGAGCCTGCACTATCCCACCCATTAGAGCTCTCAGAAAGACTTACTGGATGCAGCTGCAAGTACAAACACTCATCAGCTCTGAGTAAACGAGTTGTAAAGTCAATTTAGTCCACCCTCTACTTTAACAAAATAATCCTGTCTTAAATGAACGTAATTTCTGTTTAATTTCACACTCGTAATGCTTAAAGACGAATTCCACTGAGTCAACATTTCAGATCCAAAGCAGTTCCAAGTAGGTTGAGATGTGTTTTTACCAGAGTTTTGAGAAGATTTTGGTCCTAAAACTAAAGCCATTCATGGTGGAGAGATATGTGCAGGGCTTCATGAGGCAAAATAGTCCCCAAAGAAAATTGATTTAGTTCAGATTTGTCACATTTTATCATCATCAACATCCATGTAAACCCTCAGAAGATACATGTAGTTTCCCTGGTGGGTTTGGATTGTAATTAAAATCGATATTTGTGGATTAGGCACCTGGTTCCATTCACCACCACTGTATAGTATTCTGAGTCATTAAATGTCACTACAGTTAACCATTTCGCACACACTCACATCTCAAACACTCAGTTATGATAGAATTGAACAAAATAGAAATCTAATACTTTAGAGAATCTCAAAATTATAGAGGTTCCAAAAATGAGTTCATACAAGAACCATGCTTCATTCCTTAAAGGACATTTCAGCCGGTTCTTCTTTAAAGAATTTGTAGAAAAGATGTGTGAGGAAACTTCGAAGTTTAGAATAAATACTGTACATCAGTTAAAAGTATGTATCATGTTCCATTTAGAAAATTTTAAAGAAAAAGTTCAGCATAAATGTTTTATTTAAGCATTCCCTTAACTTGCTACAAGACACTTTTGGAGCCCAAAATTAATTTATTATAATCACCCTCAACCTCCATGAAACAAATTAAACTTCATTGTGTTACCAAACGCTGCGAGCAGCCTTATTACACAACAGGGTCTGTTTTCACAAACCACCCCAGGAGCAGGAGTACTGATCTAGAATCAGTTTTAATGTTTAAAGACCATTATAAAGAGCAAAGGGTTCATGCATTTTTACAGCTCACAGTAAGTCATACTGTATCCTAAACCACATCAACAAGTCTGCTTCACCCTCATGAGGAGCTGGCTGTTTTTCGAGTGGGTTTAGGGGAGCTTTGGAATGCATTTACAGAAATGTTGTGATTTTGGCAAGTTTCCCTTGAAGTTCCCGTTTTAACTTAAGAAGTAAAGGTTGGACTCCAAGAATGTCTCAGATTAGATTTTTGCTGAACCATCCCTGTAAGAGTGTGCTGAACTTTTTTTCAGTAAAAAAAAAAATCAATGTCCTTGATAACAAAATGATGGCCTGTTAGTTCTATTTACCTAAAAATTACACAAATTTGAAGGCAGTTAAACCCATGCAATAATATTACATACTAACTATAGTTAAAGTGTTTAAGTTGGATGAACATTTCACTGTTACAGCACAGTGTGTGTGTGTGTTTGTGTGTGTGTGTGTGTGTGTGTGTGTGTGTGTGTGCACGCCTCTGTTTGTTGAGCTGAGCACTAAAAGTAGTTTAAAGCTACTTCAAATCAGTCGTCTTTACAGCCCGTGTGTTTACCAGTCGTACGGGTCAGCTCACCGCGAGCTGTGTGTATTAGTGTGTGTGGTGTTTGTCACGGATGTCGCTCAGAAGAACAACAGATAACAGGCTGTGTTTGATTTACTCTACAAAAAAACATGACTTTTTAACAGTAAGTCACAGGTAAGCCAAGACAAGCATGAATTCACTGAAAAACAGGAAAACCATCAACGAACACAAAGACTCTATTGAAGGAAACAAAAGTTCTCCGACATTTTCTTACAGGAAAGCCTGCCTGTCTACATTTGCTAAGCAGAACTTACATGACGCAGCAGTGAGTCATCTAACAATTGTAGAATAAAGTGAAACAACAAAGCCATCTGTCTAAATGCAGAAAAGGAGTAGCTTTAAACTACGCTTAGTGCTCAGCTCACTCTAAAATACTGTTTGTACTTATAGTTTGTACATAACTTCTTGCATTGGGTTAACTCGTTGGTTGGTTTAACTGCATTTTTTAAGTAAAAAGAACTCACAGGCCATCATTTTGTTATCAAGCACACTGTTTTTCACTTAAATATTGTTCAATTTTACTTCTTTAGTTTAGAACTGGAGCTACGAGGCTAATGTTGCTAACACTAGAAGTCTGTAGTCACCCAAATCTTTTATCTTGCCCACTTCACCGACTCTGATTGCAATGTAAGGCACTTTCAAGCTTGTAATTAGGATAGTTATTGTTATTATATTATAATTATTATTGCTAATATATTTGTTATTATTATTATTACTTCCATTATAAATTGTGTTACTGTAGACCTCCGAAAATCACGGGGGTTACGTTCCAAGAGCACCTGCGAATTGTGAAAAACGGCGAATTTGTGATGTGTTAAAAAATGCCTAGATTTTTTTTAATAGTGTAAACCCTAAATATGCCCCCAAATATACTCCCAAAACACTTTAATTTCATTTTAAACTCAGCTTAATACATTACCCTGAGAGAAACTATAAAGGTAAACCCGTATCCGTACTGCACAGATTACACTGAACTCCTGCAGTGCTAGAATGTAAATACTGATGTTACTCCTGTATGGACTGTACTGTAATTCATGCATGGGTGTTTTCTTTGGTATAAGCAGGTAAATACAGTAATAAATTCATTTAATTTATAATAATAAAAATACAGGGCTTTAAGAAGAACAAAACGAAAAACATGAGAAGACTCGAGATTCGGAACACGAGAACAGTCGAGATTCGGAACACGGAAACTGTTCTGATGCTGAATTCTGGACTGTATCTGCCAGAGATGCGTCACAGGGCGGCAACCAATATACAGTTGCTTTGTGTTCTCTAGACAGTAGAAAAAAATGGATACAGTTATATTTATATGAAAATTTAGCTGAAATTCGTTACTATTTATGTTACAAAATTAGTAAATTATATTTTTCTTAATAATTTAGCACTAAAATGCACGAAACGTTATATATTACCACAAAAAAACAAAAAAAAAAAGCCGAGAATATTTGAGGTTTCAGCAAACAAGTATTAGTTCAGTCCTAAGAAAAAATCAGCGAATGACTGAGGCCACAAACTCTGAACCGCGATGGAACACTATATAGTAAAAGTAATAGCAATAGCAATAGCAGAAAAAAGTAGTAGTACAGGTAGTAATACTAGTAGTCTTAGTCTTAGTAGTTGTAGTTGTAGTTGTAGTAGCAGTAGTAGTATTAGTAATACTAGTATTAGTCCAAGTATGTAGTTGTGGAAGTGACAGGATGGAAGTAGAGGTACTAGTATCAGAAGTGGTAGTACTTGTACAGAAGCAGTACTGACACAAGTAGGATTAGTAGCAAAATAGTGGCAAAAGTACTAGTAAAAAGTAGTAAGAGAATTAGTACTGATAGAAGAGGTGGCTGGAAAAAATAAGTAATAATAATATAAGTAATAGTAATAGTGGTAGTAGTGGTACTAGAAGTAATCAAAGTAGAAGTAGTTGTATTTGTGAAAGTAGCAGGATGGATGAAGTAGAAGTAGTTGTGTCAGGAGTGGTAGTAGTTGAATGAGTACTGACACAAGTAGGATTAGTAGTAAAATAGTAACAAAGTGCTAGCAGTAGAAGTAGTAGGGGAAGAGATGGCTGGAAAAAATAAGTAATAATAATAATAAGTAATAATTAGTAATAGTAATATTGTTAGTGGCCGTAGTGGTACTAGTAGTAGTTGAAGTAGATGTAGTTGTGAAAGTAGCACTATGGAAGCAGAAGCAGTAAAAGTAGTATTTGAAGTGGTTGTACTTGTAGTAGCAGTTGTGGTACTAGTAGAACTTGTAGTGACCAAAGTAGTTGTAGTTGTGAAAGTAGCAGTATGGAGGAAGTGTAGGTAGTGTCACAGTGCCGGCCGCGCCGCGGGGTGGCAGCGCCGTGAACGGTAGGTTTTCCTCCTCCTCCTCCGACCAGCACCCGGACCAGCCCGGGAGAGCACCGTAGCTCCAGGATGACCAGAGAGACATGCCGAGTCGGAGGTTTTCTTTCCGTGTCTTTATTAACAAAGAAAGCACAAGCACTGATACCTTTACATACCGTGGTTACCGTGTTAATGCCCGCACCCCGAACAGACAGACAAGACAGACTTTATACTGACACCAGGGACTGGGGGAACCAATGGGAACCAAGGCAGGACACAAAACACATGGAACTCATAATTAAACGATACAAGGGGCAGGTGAAACTATAACAAACAGAAACGAGACACAGGTGACACAGAACACAGGGCACAGGCATTACATAAAACAGGACTAGGGGTGACCCCTACTGGCCACCCCAGGGAACAGAAAACCAGGACACAGATATACAGGGCAAACAGGAACCAAAAACAGGAAAACACAGAGAAAACAGAACCAAAAACAGGCAAACACCCCCACCAGAACACCACCGTGACAGGTAGTAGGATCAGAAGTGGTAGAACTTGTAAAGAAGTAGTTCTGACATATGTAGGGTTAATGGTAAAATAGTTACAAAAGTACTACTGGTAGAAGTAGTATGGCAGTTAGTATTGGTAGAACAATTTGCTGTGAAAACATTTAATAATAATGGTAGTGGTAGGAGTAGAAGTAGCTGTATTAAAAGTGGTCAAACTTAAATTAGTACTGACACGAGTACGATTAGTAGTAAAACAGTAATAAAAGTTCTAATAGAAGTAGTAGAGTGATTACTGATAGAAGATGTAGCTGTAAAAGAAGTAGTAATAGCAGTAGTAGTAGTTTTAATAGTGACATTAGTTGAAGTCAGTGGTGGTAGAATTAGAAGTATCTTTGGAAGTAGTACTAGAAATAGAAGTAATAGTACACTTGTTTAAATGAACCTAGTTTATAGAACTTGGTCTGTAAATAAGAGTCAAACTGAGGAACAAGAAAGTGTTAAGAGAACAGGAGTAACACCCTGAGACGGAACATGAAAGGATGAAAAACAGGAGAAGGAGGAGGAAAGGGGAAATGAGCACACCCTGAATCCCCTCAGGGGTCACCCAGTCCTGCAGGGCTCCCAGCTCTAATGACTGAGGGGCCCTAGAGTACCGGAGCCCTTATTTAGCTCATGTATTAAAGCACAGAAATGGACTAAACCTACATTAGAGCTTCAGCACAGCAGGCCGGTTTTACTGTCTCAGGGTCAAACACTCGAGAAAATAGAAAAGCTTTGATACTGACCTTCAGAGAGCAAAATAAAGTACCAAACACAAGGCTACAACAGTCAAGGACGAGGAGGAACCAGTGGAGACTGTAGTAGCCAGAAAAAATATTCTCTATTTTTATACACTGAATACTGGGTAACTTTATAGTACATTTATAGTCAGCATAGGAGTCTCATTCCTCCATTTTTGGGTTCTTTTAGTCTAATATGAAAAACTAAAGCTCCAAAGTGAGAGGCAACTAGGAGTTGAACCAACACAAAAGAATGAAATGAACCCCCAAAACTATAAAATACCCAGTATGACCACCTCACACCAGCTGAATTATGCATTTCTGTGCGAAGTCACTAAAAAATGGACTGTGAATGGACCGTTAGGCTGCTGCTTGGGCCACCAAGTCAGGTTTTTTTAAATGGTTGACCAACAGCTAAACTAGGCCAACAGCAGGCTAAAAAGGCTAAAAGATCAGTCTAAACCCTCTTCTATTAACATACTGTTTGAGTGTTTATTGCAGTATTCACTGTAAAACTGCAGTACAAATGTTAAGACTGTATCATTGAAAAGTCTTTATTACATGTTGTTTTTGGTGACCTCTGCCTTAAGTGCTTTTAATCCAGCGTGAGAAAACTGTCCGTAGCACTGTTAGCTTGAGAATGAAGGCAGAAAATGAACTATAAGTACTTTACACACCTACTGACTGTCACATCGGGTGTACTCGGGGTGGTGAGCGAGGTGCAGGCGTAAGTTTCCTTTGATGAGTTTTTATTACTAAACACAAAGTCAAACTTCGGAAACACAAAGAGGCACAAGGGCCTAAAACCTAAAGTATACTTAACACAGAGGACACACAAGGAACAGGTAGATTTCATAAGGGTTGACCTACAACTAATACAAAACTCTTAGAACATAAATACACTCAGACTCAGACATAAACCAATCAGCAAAGACAATTATTTAAGTCAAAACACCAAACAGCTGACAGAACGTGATACTAGACAAACACATATCTTTCCATGATATGTGTTCCAACTAGAAAACAAATAACAGCGGCCTCTAATGGCCGCTGGCCGGGACATAACACTGATCAATGGGCAGGTAAATGCCACCTCTGCATTTGATCCATTCTAACACCTGTGAGCACGCACACACACACACACACACACACACACACACACACACACACACACACACACACACACCTTAGCTGTGGTCACTGACAGGAGTCCAAATCCTTGCATGTATGTTTTTATGGTGTGAGGAAACCAGAGTACCTAGACACTGGGAGAACATGCAAATTCCACAAAGAATGGGCTCCAGCCACCCCTGGGAATCAAACCCAGGCTCTTCACGCTGTGATGCAACAGTCCTGGTGGAACAGGGCGTAATGACTGCAATGGTAATTTGGTGAGCAAAATCCACTTATGAGGTGAATCGTGGTTGTCACAAATCAGTGCAGACAACGCAACGTACAAACAGTGCAAAACATGGTGGTGGTGGTGGCCTAGCCTCTGGACCAAGAGGTCATCGGTTCGAATCCTACCTTCAACAAACCACCACTGGGTTCCTGAGCAAGACCCTTAACCCTAAGTTGCTCAGGGGAGACTGCCCCCTATAGTTAGGGAATGGAATTCGCTTTGGATAAAAGCGCCTGTTAATTGCCGTAAATGCAATGCTAATATTATCGCATTCTAGATTAATGGCTTATACAGAATTAAAGCACAGCACAATATAAATGACAGTCTTCTGCTTGTATCTGTTTACTCATATGCCACCTCCCTCAGCCAGCTGTATCACAGTCTCGAGGCACAGTCATGGCTAATACAGACAATGTGATGTTTTGTAATATGTACCAAACTCCAGCAGTGTCTGACTGTTGTAGATGAAGTAAGAGTGTTTTGGATGCATGTATGAGACAGATGATGTCTTTAGATATTAAATTGCAATTATTTTGACTATTATACAGATTTGAAGTAGCTCTAAAACAACTATTACTTGAGACCATGTATTACAGTGCTTACACCAGGGGTAATGGGGTCTTGAGGAATTCAATGTGTTAGAAAGGACTGCACTGCTCTTTGTGTTTGGATTTTGATCTGTGCTATGCTGTGTGTGTGTGTGTGTGTGTGTGTGTGTGTGTGTGTGTGTGTGTGTGTGAAGGAGTAGAGTGGGGTTTGCTGTTTCCGGAAGCTAACGGAGAGAACCAGTCCCCCATTAACCTGAACTCCAGAGAGGCCCGGTACGACCCCAGACTACTGGAGGTTGGCCTGACACCTAACTACGTGGTCTGCAGGGATTGTGAAGTCATCAATGATGGACACACGGTCAGGATCATGCTCAGATCCAAATCAGGTACAAACCTCTTTGGAGCTCTGACTGTTAAAGAAAGTGCTACTTTTTTACACAGATCAGCAATAACATTAAAACCACTTGCCTAATATTGTGTAGGTTCCTCTCACACCACTAAAACAGCTCTGACCCATCGAGGCCACACGACTTTTGAAGGTGTGCTGTGATATTTGGCACCAAGATGTTAACAACAGATCCTTTAAATCCAGTAAGTTGTGAGGTGGGGCCTCCACTGGTCCACTGGTCTGTTTCTCAATCAGATTGAGATCAAGGGAATTTGGACGCCAAGTCCAGTTCTGTGAACTCATGTTATT
Organism: Hydrocynus forskahlii; assembly: GCA_037974365.1. Lineage (NCBI taxonomy): Eukaryota > Metazoa > Chordata > Actinopteri > Characiformes > Alestidae > Hydrocynus > Hydrocynus forskahlii. The sequence goes on from JBBPCX010006592.1 coordinate 8,005, forward strand.
AAAATAATTCCTGAACAGTGTTTGCAGTGTGGTAGGGTGCGTTACCGTGCAGAAAGAGGCAACAGCCATTATTAACACCGCCACCATGAAGGATGAACGTGGTGTTTTGGTAGGAGGACATACATATACAAGTATCATCCAAATGAATACAGAACCCAAGGTTTCCCAGCAGAACATTTCCCAGAGCATCACACTACCTCTGGCTTGCCTTCTTTTCATACTGCATCCTGGTGCCATCTCTTCCTCAGGTAGGCAACACACACACACACACACACACCTGGTCTTCCACACGATGATGTAGAAGAAAACGTGATTCATCAGATCAGGTTACATTCTTCCGTTGCTCCATGGTCCATTTCTGATGCCTATGTGTCCTCTGCAAGGGCTTAACTAGTTTGTTTGTGCGTGGAGGAAGTATATGCAGTATATGCAGAATACGCAGAATACACAGAATACGGGGAATGCACAGTAATGCAGCATATGAGGGAGGGAGTTGTTGTCCCCCAGTTCGATTACCTACACCATTTTGGACTATTAAATGATTTTTTACACTGATTTTTAGTCTTTTTCTCTGTTACTACAGCACATTGAACAAGTACAGGATATTTCTGTCCTTTTCCTTTTTTCTGTGGCTTAGTTGTGTTTTTATGTTCTAGATTATGATTTTACAGCTGTGTTAGGATCGGTGAGTGACTCAGGTTAGTGTGTGTTTCAACTCCCACCAAAATTGGGCGTAGGAACAGATTTGTGCCGTAAATCGAGGACCCCCTGAAAATGATTTTTTTTTCTCAGTTTGCAATAAGAGACCTCATTAAAGTCTGTCTGAACAGTCTCACACATTTGACATTTGTGGCAATATTAGTGACAGTAGTTGTTTGGGAATAAAGTCAATAAAGACATTTTCTTTGCTCAATGCAAATGTCACCAAACGTTTCATTATCATCTGAAAAACTGTCCAGTCTTAATTTAAAAGCTGCTCTTCATTCCAATGAAAACACTTCGATGAGCAGGAGTGTGTGTGTGTGTGTGTGTTGATTACACGTATATCCAACATGAACTCGCATTAACTAAACCCATGCAGAGTTTCTTCTTAAATTTGTGTGTGAGAAAGTGAGAAAAAGTCATCCGTGAGTTAAAAGCGTCTTTAAAAGGCGGAGTGTCAAGCTTTTCATGGACGGTGTAGGTTCTAGGGGCTCTGTGAGATGTCTGTGTTTACACTCCCCCCTCCCTGCTCTCTTTCCGTTTCCTTCTGGTCCAGTGGTGACCGGTGGGCCTCTCCCGAGTGACCACGAGTACGAGCTGCATGAGGTGCGATTCCACTGGGGCAAGGAGAACCAGCGCGGCTCAGAACACACTGTCAACTTCAAGGCCTTCCCCATGGAGGTCAGTCACACACTCTTCATTTTATCAGCCTCAGTGTCTTTAAGGCCATATGAACTGGGGAGGGCTTCTCAGAACTCAGGTTTCTCAATAAGCTGGGTCTCTTAAAGGGAAAATAACATTTACTTGCATCCAAAATGTAGTGGAAGAGTAGTGAGTTTGCTTCTTTATTAAGAGTTAGTGTTGCCAAAAGGTAATGGAAGCTTTTGCCCTCCTTTTTGCCTTTTCATGCACAAATTTTTTTCACTGCCATCAGACTCTAAAGCTCCTCCCACTATCATACACCCACACAATACAATGTGCAATAATCTCTTCTACTCATATGTGCAATCTCTTACTGTGTGCAATATAGTTATTATTACGTGCAATGTCTTTATTACATGCAATTCTATTATTATGTGCAGTTATCACTTCTTGTGTTAGTATTATGTGCAATACCACTACTTGTGTTACTATTATGTGCAATAACACATGAATTAAGTTTAGAGAACAAACTCCAAACCGCTATTTGAAATAACTTGCTAGTTCACCGGATAGATTACTTACTGGAAACATTCTTTATTTATAGTATTTAAACCACTTCCCTTACTGACCACAGCATTTTGCTTATGCTGCATATAGTGCTTCTATCACACATTGTTTGGAAAGCACATGTTTATGTAGTAGATTAGTGTATATAGCACAGAGTATTTTTCTAGAGCATTACATTTATATTTACATTGTTCTTTGCTCAGATGCATCTGAGCAAATAATAGACTGGGCACTGTATACAGTTTTATATCTTTATTTTAGACTTCCTCCTCAGCATTTCATAACACGTCATCTTGTAAAGTTTCATGTGTTCAGTTTTGAGTTTGATTCAGTTCAATCTAATTTAAGTCAAAATTCAGGCTGCTAGTTGCCTGGTACTGGTTTAGCTATGGTGATGTTCTTCAGTCCATGTTTATAGATAATACTGAGTCATATCATGTTGCAAATCTAATGGAGATTATTGAACTCCGCAGGGTTTCAGAAGTGTATAAAGATTTAGTCCAGTTAGCACCATGCTAATGGTTTGGGTATAAGCTCTCATTACCCGTTAGCAACATTAGCATTGTGGCCTAGTGCAAACCTAAATAGCAAACTTCAGACACCAAAACATGTCTTTTCTTATTTGCTGCATTTGTGCTGTGGTAGTGGTGTAAGGTTAATATTTCAGGTAAGTATTTCTTGAATGGCTTCTTCTCTTGACCTATTCTCATTTCTACCTAGACAGGCTTGACTTTGGGTAAAAAAACTTACTCTAGTGGAGAAAATGCTTTGTAAAACCACACTTAGAGCTGAGCTCTATCTGTGGATCAGGCTGTGTGTGAAAGATGTAATCACTAGACTTCCTGCAGAAAAAAAACAGAGAAAGAACTAAGAAATATAACCCAAACAACCTGCACACAACAAGGATGTTTTAATACAGCAGATTTACCTCTTTCTTTAACCCTTTAAACCTTGTGTGTCCGTACGTGGGTCCACTCTGAAATTCATCACTCCATAACCACAGAATTTCTACATTAGTTTAAAAGTTGTTTCTAAATATTTGTGGGAACTGAATAATTCATATGAGATACTGAATAATTCATAATGATGACTGAATAATTCATGGAAGATACTGAATAATTCATAGTAGTTCTGAATAATTAATGGTAGATACAGAATCATTTATAGTATTCACTACATCATTTAAATGAGATACTGAATAAATCAGTTGAGATCCTAAGTAATTCATAGTATACAGGGTAATTAGACAGTGTAATAATCTTTCTGAAATGTCAAGCAGACAAACTTGTGTTCTTGAGGTTTCAGCTGATATGAAAATTCCAATTAATGTTCATTTGTCCAATTAATGTTCAAATGTTATGCGGTGAAATGGTATTATGTAAGATTTAATTTCCACAACTGACAGTGTTGCCTGCTGGTGCTCCCAACTGGGTTTTACATCCAGGTGAGTCACTTTTGAGACATAAACCAATGAGAGCTAATGAATTCTGCCTTTGTTGATGGAAACATTAGTAAAATCATGGTAACCAGTGACCACTGAATTTTACACGACTCTGTATAGTGGCAATAGGAACAATAGCAGTGGCTCCTCAAACAGTGCTGAAGGCTCTATTTCAAAGCTCTGAGTACACACCTGTCCCTTACACCTGCACTCACACACACACACACACACACACACACACACACACCTGCTGTGTGGCAGAAAGATAAGGGCCTAGGCACCACCTGCTACCATGATACAGACTTTTCCCCAGGCAGAGAAAATACTGGAGCTTTTCTGGGAAACAATGAGACTCTTATTCTGTAGTTCATTCCAAATGTGTGAAAAAAGTGGCACTAATATAAGAAGATATATTTGGGTCAGGTTTACTTTTTTCTTTACTAAGACTGTTGTGTAAAAGCAATAGAGCATTTGATGTGTGTCCATCATAACCAGTAAATGCCGGCAGTGTGTTCTGCCCTGGATGTTAAGCATGGGTGTGTGTTAGACATCCTCTGGCCCATCATTAGTGATCTGTTTCTGACCTCAGTTGCTCTTGGCTGGTTTTATTTTTGGTGATGGTCCATTTAACATAGCTCTGACACTGACAGATAAAAACCCTCAACAGCACTACTGCACCTGACACACTAATACCAGAAACCCCCACTCACACACCACACACTCACACACACACACACACACACACACACACAAACACAATCACACACACACACACAAACACACAAACACACACATATACACACTCACACACACACACACACACACACATAACCCAACCATGACATGCAGTCTGAAGTCAGTGTGTTGGGAGTGGGGTTCCCTCCAGGCTCTTAGACACACAATCAAAGAGCGTCTTTGTGTTTGTGGGGGGGTCTGCAGGCCACATTCACACACAGTCTGACCATAACAATCAGACCGTGACATTACTCAGCGCTGCCCACCGGCCACCCCAGCGTCCCACCAGCCGTCACTCCGGCAGGTCCGACTCCACTTCAGTTCATCTTTGGAACTGGTTACATTTGAGGACTGAACCAGCTATAACTTCGATTTATTTGTATTATTATTAATCAATATCAATCGGTAATCTCATATTAAACATTCTTTTTTATTGTCGTACCGTAAATTGCTCAATTTACGGTACAACATCCTCGCAAGGAGCCAACCACACAATACCACCAAGTCTGGCTCCATCGTGTCTTTTCAAACTACTAACGCAACATCGTCAGACACGTCTGGAGGAGGACACTGACTACTAATTCTGTTACATTGTGATTATCAGGCATCCGCACGGGCAAGCTGTGCACACCCTAAAACAAATATTGTGTTGAAGCAGCCTTTGATTCAATCACAGCCTTCAGTTTTTTGGGGTACACTCCTGCCATCAGTTAAAGTGACCCTAAATAACGTTAAATAAAGTTGAGCTACCGAGAGGCTTACAGCAGCTCTGAAGGAGCTACAGGAATTTCTGCCGTGTACTGGTGTACTGGTCTACTACACTGGTGTACTGGTCTATCCCCCGAGTTCTCCATACGTCTGGACTTTGGGGTCGGGTCCCAAGACGAAAGTCTTTTCTTACTGTTGGGCCTTTCTTAATGTGGGCCCAGCTAAATTTTGCAAAAATTACATCTTCTCAAAAGCGTTCAGGAAAATGTGTTATGGACGATTTGGCCACAATTCCAAAAGGTATGTTTGGAACCAAAAACCATGATGATGGCAGCATCATGTCTTAGGTTTTTTTTGTCTTCAGATGGGACTGGAACTTTAGTGAAGGTGGAGGGAATTATGAACAGTTCCAAATACCAGTCCATTTTGGTCCAAAACCTTCAGGTTTCTGCTAAAAAGCTAATTTCGTCTTTCAGCATGACGACCCCAGGCATACATCCAAATACACAAAAGAAGAAAGAAGAGGGCTGTGCACAATAGATGCCTTCAAAATCTGACAGAAATTCGGAAATTGTGGCATGCTGATAGGCTCCTATCCCAAAAGGCTGAATGCTGTAATTGAATCAAAAGTGCTTAACAAAATATTAGTTTATGGGTGTGCACTCTTATGCAACCAGCTATTGGTCCATTCTTCATTAAATTCTGACACAACTTCTTTCAATTTTTGACAAAAAATTGAAACTGAAGATTCTGTGCTGACTAGAACCACTGACTAGAACCACTGGCCTAGTGGTGTATCTGAATTGAATGAGCTGATTCGGAAGCCTGCAGCATGTCTAGAATTTCCTAGCACAGATGTAGATGATGGCGCGGTAACGTCCAGACGCCTGCCTAACCGTTCCGCACAGACTGTCTTCTTTTTTAGTTTTTTATTTATCTATTGTTTTGCTCCATGTTCCAAAGTCAGCTGGTGTAAGAGTTTATGATAGCAGAACGCTTCTCAACATTGATAACAAACATCGATGCACAAGTAATTTTAGACACTTTTAAACCCGACCCGTCGTGGCCGACTGAGACACTGCACGTCTCGGGCAACAATGGATGTGACCCTCAGCCGAGACACAGAACAAAGAAACACCGGGGGACGCGTACTGGCGTCGGAAACAGACTGAGACCGCAAGCGCACCGGGCTCCACTGCCTAGTGTCCTGCTGGGTAACGTACAGTCACTGGAGAACAAGCTGGACCACCTCAGGGCCAGAGGTACTTTCCAGCGAGACATGAGGGACTGTAACATTCTGTGCTTCACTGAGACATGACTGACCCCACCATGCCGAACCGCGCCGTAACTCCATCTGACTCAGTCTCACTGTTCCGCACGGATAGGACGGCAGAGTCAAAAAGGTGGAGGAGTGTGTCTCATGGTCAGTAGAAAGTGGTAGAATGCCGGAGTGTTTCTACTCTCTCCAGCGACTCTAACCTCGTTTGGAATATCTGAGCATTAAGTGTCTCCCCTTTCTACCTGTCCTGCGAGTTCACCTCGGTCATCGCCACAGCGGTCTACATCCCACCCCACACGGACACATGATGTGAACTACATGATGTGCTGAGTGTGTTTCAGAACAAACACCCAGGCACAGCCCTCATAGTAGTAGGAGATTTTAATAAAGCAAACCTCAGATGTTATGCCAAACTTTTACCAACACGCTACGTGTCCGACAAGGGGGGCTAGAACTTTGGACTTTTGTTACACGCCATATAAGCAGGTCTACAAAGCTGTTTCACGGTCAGCTTTTGGAAAATCCGACCACAGCACCATTTTCCTCATTCCTCAGTATAAACAACACATATGTAGGGAGGAGGTGGTCACGAGGGAGGTGCAACGCTGGTCTCCCCAATCAGAAGCTACGCTGCAGGACACGCTCGATGACGCAGACAGCATCAACGGGTTTACAGATGTAGCAGTTAGCTTTGTCAAGACATTCCCGAACCAGAAACCGTGGGTGGACAGATTGATCTGCGCTGCAGTGAAAGCAAGGACCGCCACTTACAACGCCATTGGCAATATGGGCGCCAACAAAGCAGCGTCATACAGCATCCGACGCGTGGTGAGGGGCGCCAAACGTCGGTACCGGGAGCGTCTGGAGTCTCAGTTCCACCAGGGCGAAACACGGAGCATGTGGCATGGACTGCGCACCATCACGGACTACAAAGCCAACGATCAGTGCCGACTCTGCATTTGAGCTGAATGAATTCTTTGCGCATTTTGAGGTTAGCCAGGCGGCTAGTGCTAACTATAGCCCGACAACGGAGGACGGTGACGTCATCAGTGAGGAACACGTGATCAGCATCGTGGAGCACAACGTCCAAGCGGCGCCGAGGAGAGTGGACACCGGGAAAGCAGCTGGACCAGAAGGAATTACCGGCCGTCTGCTGCACTGAAGAGCTAGCAGGGGTGTTCACTTCCATCTCCAACGAGTCTGTGGTCCCCACATGCTTCAAAAGATCCACCATCATCCCCGTGACCAAGAACAACAAGCCCTCATTCCTGAACGACTACTGGCCTGGTTGCACTGACTTCAGTGGTAATGAAGGTGTTTGAGAGGCTGCTGAAGAACATCATCGCCTCCTCCATCCCAAACACCACAGACCCGCTCCAGTTCACCTACCGACCCAACAGATCCACAGAGGACGCCATCTCCCACATCCTGCACATCACTCTCAGCCACGTGGACAAGAAACAGTGGAACTCTGTGAGATTACTGTTTGTGGCCAGGTAGATTGTACACAAAGCTGAGGAACCCAGGACACAGCCGTGTGTGTGCAGGGGTGCTGGACTTCCTCACGGGTAGATCTCAGGTGGTGAGGGTGGGTAGGTGTGTCTCTGATAGCATCACCACCAACACTGGAGCACCACAGGGGGGCGTACTCTCGCCACTGCTGTAATCCCTCTACACCTCTGACTGTGTGGCCACTCATGGCTCCGACACCATTTTGAAGTTCGTACAGAAAGGAGAACAGACTTGCAGCAGCGTTCTTTTATCTCTATCTTGTGGTGCTCCTTGTTTAAGATAATCACTTTTAGATCTGTACTTATTTCTTTATTAATTTGTGTTTCAGAAACTTCCAGATTTTTTATTTAAAGTCTACTTATTGTCAATTATTTTTTTGCACAGTCAAAAGAAGCGTTTCAGGATACATTTCACTGCGTGTTGTACTTGTATGACTATGCATGTGACAAATAAAGAATCTTGAATCTTGAATCATAAAATGTATACGCTATATACAATAATTGGTAGGTGACTACAGCCACTGTTACTCAGAATGGGGGCAAGAATGTATTAATAGCCTGCTCATGCACTATATGTTGTTATAGAAGCTGTGATTGTGTCTCTTGTTCAAATGCAGCTTTTGTAAGTCTGTAAGGGTTAAACAATAACTAAAACTTTTGTTTACCCCCCTCATTGCCAGCAGCAATTAATCTTTCCCTCCTCATCCAGTGTCAGAAATTACAAACAGGTGTGAGGCTGTGAGCTCCAGGTTTCTGCAGCCATCAGTGACCATTATTTTAGCTTCAATGGCTATGAAGCTATTAACCATATAGTCATAATCACAAACCTTTTAAAGCCGTCTAGACCCTTAAAAAGCTTCCAAATACTAATTATAGAGTGAAATACTGACGCAAAGAGTTATTGAGTAAAATGTATTCAGGCTAGCCCTACTGAAGGTAATGACGTTTATTCTGTTCACTCGTATGGCTACAAGAAAATGCACCATTTATAAATAAAATGGCAATGTATTTTTCTTTAAATATTTATGTAAATTTTTCTTCAGATTTAAACACACATAAGTATTTGTTTTCTATTATACATCATACCAACATATATCTCCTGAGTAAAAGCCACACGTTGCCACCTAGTGTACTACATGTTGCTGTAGAAGCTGCGATTGTACCTCATGGTTCAGACGTAGCTTTGTGAGTTTGTAAGGGTTTAACATTAACAAATTAAAATGATTCTTTTATTTATCCCCATCACTGCTGCAGCGATAGCTGTTCCCTGCCCCATCCTCATCAGAACAAATGTCAGGCTTTTGCTGCTAGTACCAGACAGAGGACCCCAAAGTCAAAAATTTTTATCAAAAATGCCTCAAACCTGCATTCTTAATTCAAAAAACTGACACTAACAATCCACGCAAGGTCACACACCAGTCATCCCTGGCATCTCTGGGTCCACACTGGAGACTCCCTCGCTGTCTGAGGGCATTAACTCACGGTCACCGCATCATCACGTGTACACAATACTTTTGCACATGAGTCAGGAAGGGCTGCAGGTTCTCCAGCACGGAACCTAGAGCCCAGAGCAGATACCGATCAAACTCCTTCACATTCACCTTTTGTGTAACAGCTCACTTTTGTCACGAAGTGGGTCAAGTTATGACATAACTGCACCGTTTCCACCTCATTAGCTCTCGGATTATGCGCACGCTGCTGGAAGCGGCCGCCGCGAGGAGCTTCCAGCCGCGCTGCGCGGAAACCCACCTCAGGGAACGCGGCGGAACGGCACCAAAAATAGCGTCCGCGCACTTCCTTCCTGGGCGGCTGCTGGATGGGGCATTATTTATTTATGGTTTGCAGCTGCAGCTCAGATGAGGACAGATAACAGCAGAGACGCAGGAGGACAGCAGAGACGCTCCTGTATCCTGATTAGGAAACCGTGCACACACACACACACACACACACACACACACACACACCATACATTCATACACACCATACACACACACACTCACATACACCATACATACACACACACACAGACACACACCATACACACACACACTCACATACACCATACATACACACACACACAGACACATACCATACATTCATACACACCATACACACACACTCACATGCGCACACACTCACATGTGCACACACACACACACACACACAAAATACTCATACAGACAGACCACACACACACACACACACACACACACACACACACACACACCATACATTCACACACACCATACACACACACTCACATGCACACACACACACCATACACACACACTCACATGCATACACACACCCTCATACGCATACACACACACACCATACATTCATAGACACCATACACACACACTCACATGCACACACACACACACACACACACACCATACAAACACACACACACACACACACACACCATATACCATACACACACACACACACACCATACATTCATAGACACCAAACACACACACTCACATGCACATACACACACACACACACACACACACACACACATACACACTTTAAGGAAAAGCATGTAATAATATAC
>JBBPCX010006621.1:0-18148 GCA_037974365.1 Hydrocynus forskahlii
TATATATATACGTATATTATATATATGTCTGTGTGTGCGTGTGTGTGTGTGTATATATGTATGTGTGTGTATATATGTATGTGTGTGTGTGTATATATATATGCACGATGTACTGTTATATTGTTACTGTCTAATAAATAGACATCCTTTACAGAGAACAGGTTTCTGCATATTGTAATACACAGTTCCTGTTTATTTTCAGAATGTAACATATGTGGTCTGTGCAAATGTTTTGTCAAATAAACAAATTGTGCACAGATTGCAGAAAAAATACATATTTAAGTTGATTCCTTGTCGAGGATGTGTTCTTCTTTATGTAGTCAACCAATTAACAAAGCAGGTTATTTGATTTGGGGGTGTTCAAACTTTTGCCTATTACCATATAAATGTTTATATTATTGTATTTTCATTTCTGATATCATCTGTATAGTATGTTTCTTGTATGGTTCAAGATTCTTGCATGCCTTTTTCAACAACTGGAATTTCAGCAAAAAATGCGTACGTCTTCACCCTTTAAAAGACAGTCATGCATTTGCTGGAAGAGGTGGTGCATTTGCAGCTGCACCACTGTTTGATCTGCAACAGCCTTTGCAGCAAAATGATCTGTCAGTGCCGTTAAATGTGCTTCGGCAAGAACTGTGCTTCGGCATTTGCTATTCCTTCCTGTCTCTTCTAGCTTCTCCTGCTGACGTGGACTCATTGACGTCAGAACCTCAAATGGACATTTATGAATTATAATTGCGGCTCATTACAGCTCCACATGTGCTGGGAAGTGTTCACTCTTCGTCTTCATCTCCCTCTCTCTCTCTCTCTCTGTTATTAACTCTGGCCTGTGTGCGGTTCTACAGTGATTCTCGTCTGTTTATTGTTTATGCTTCTCTGACGCAGTTTTAAGTCTGAGGGTCGCCCCTTCCTGTAAAGGGGGCGCATGCTTTCTTCTGTTTCTGGACTAGTGACCTTATGGAACCTTTCCACCGTCAGCCTCTCCCCCCAACACCCCCCCACTTCAGAGGGCCCAAGTAGGCCCGTCCACAGCTGTTAGTCCAGCCTCTAGTCCATCAGGCAGCCCGTGAAAAAACGCTGAACACATTGCTTTAATTTGTGACAGCCTGGCTCACGTGACAAGGATGGAGAGGTGGGGGGGGGGGGCTGTTCTTTTTGTTGCTGTGGAAACCAAAAGGAGCACTCTCAGTTAGAGCAGAAGCGAGGGAGCCGGTGCTCTAAAGGACACCCTTGCTCTTTTCAGCAGCTTCCAGATCTCACAATCACTGCTGTTCGCTCCCACCCAAAGTCCAGCTTGACATTTTCGATGCAGCTCAGACGAAGCTCAGTTGTTACGCAAAAAGAGAGATAAGATAAAATGTATTAGGACGAAGCATAGACAAAACCCTTCACAGCATAAACTGTTTACACTTTGTTGCAAATGCAGGGGGTGTAGAGTGTGTTTCATTTATACCCAGTGCTTCATTTCTGCTCTGTAGTTTTAAGCATGGAGCACATTATGGAGGGGTTATTATTAAGAAAATCTAAAATAATCCCACACATTATACCTGTACTTATACAGTCCACTATCAAACACAATGGTAATTCAGTGTGCTTTACAGGAATAAAATAAACATATTAAGCATAAAAATAGTAGGATGTAAAAAATTAAAGGAATTTACAAAAGTAAAAGAATGCGTAGGAAATAAATAAAAGAAGATTTAAAGTGCAGTGGAAGTGCAGATATTTAAAAGAAGGTGAAGGAAAACAGTACAGTTTTTAAAGGGTAAAGGGTAAACCTTTTTAAAGATAAGGGTACTGTACAGGTGCAGTTTTATTCACCAAGATACAAACAATGTCAGTGTACCTTCATGGGTACCACAGTCTTCTCATGGTCCAGTTTTGTACTTTAAATGAGTTTTAAATACACAACGTTTACATTGGGCAGTGGGAGGGGCTGATACATGATCCCAGCCATTAAAACTACCCTTCACAGTCCATGGTTTTAAGAGATAAAGGGATGGAAGGAAGTCAGGGCAAATGCGCAGAGATTTGATGGACCATGTCTGAGCTGGATTTCAAAAATCCAATCCTGAGAAGGACAGAAGTTACAACAGATACAGCCCTGGAACTTCACCACACACACCCAGTTCAGGTATCCGCTTTTTTGATTGAATTATAAGGACATTGATGGAGTTTCCAGAGCTAATTTTGTGTCCTGATTGAATAAAAGTGTGTGTAAGCCTTGCTGACGTTCACCTTTCTTATAGGTTTGTATGCAGCCTCTACAAACCTGTAAGAAAGGCTGTTGATTTTGTGTGCATACTTAAAGACGTGCTGTCGTTTGCCCTTAAAGTAAGCAGTTATGGAGCCAAATATATCTCCCCTCTGTGCGTATGTGTGTTTGACTCTCAGTCTTCCAACCAACAGGCATAGAAACGCACACACTTACTGATTCATAAACTCATAAAATATGTTTTGGGAGGGCTCCCAGTGTTGCAGTATGTCTGTGACTGCAGATCAACACAGCAATCTTAGGCCAGCATTAGGTCAGGGTAAGGTTAGGTGAGGGTGTGTGTATTTATTTCTCAAGGGATAGAATTGATTTTCCCAGTCAAGAGCTTTATAATTACATCGCACGCTGCGTCCCCTCACCACCAGCTTCTGCGTTATCTTGTCTTATTAAAGATCTTCTGATTCCACAGTTAGATGCATAACAAGGTAATCATGCCACTAAAGCCTCGAATAAAGGTATGGTTTGACTTAAATTAACATTATTTTGGACTTAAATTAACATTATTAACTTGGAAACAACTAAAAAATTTGGTGGACCGTCAAGTTTAATATTAATAATAGTGTATATTTCTTTAATATAAAAGCAAAAAGTGAGGCTTAAGGTAACATGGTATTTCTTGTTAAATGCATTAACCCCATAACTAGAGTGCAAAATTAAAGAAACAGACCACAAGCGATTCTTGCCACACTGGCTACAATTGGAGTAAGAAGAAAATAACATTTGATTATTCATTGAAAGTCTCCTTTAGACTGTTTTCTTGAACTGCAGTGGTGGGACGAGAATGCAAGAACAGAAGGGAGGGCCATAATGAAGAGAATGAGAGAGAGAGAAAAGGTCAGAGAGAGGAGTATGAGGGAGAGACACAGTTTCTTAGTTGGTTATGTGAAGGGTTTGAGCTGCTACGTTTTGACATTATGTGGGGCAATTCAGCGAAAGTCTGGGAGATTTAGAAGATCTGTTTCGGAAATATTTACAAAACAGGAACTGATTATTGAGTCACAAAAGCTCGCTCTCCCTCTCTCTCTCTCTCCCTCGGGGCAGGGTGCAGCACGAAATAAGGAGTAAATGAGGAGAGAGAGAAAAGAATAAACAAAGATAAAGAGGTGCAGAGGGACTGAAAATGCGAGAAAATGCGTCAGAGAGAGACAGAGAGAGTAAATAGGCTTTGCCTGAGGAAAAAAAAGTCAAGTAGGTTGCCTTTTTGCAGCGTGTCAGCCAGCAGTTGTTTCTTTGACTTTGCAGCTTCACTCACAAGCAGTCGATACCCAATATGAGTTAAAGGCCTGAGGCCCTTGTGTCGCATTCGCTGTTCAGTAGGACGCAGATGTTGTGTCCCACCACTCACACGATTATCTCCTCTCATTCTCCTTTTACCTCACACATCAATGTTCAGCTGTTTCCATGGAGACCAGGGGGGCGTGTCTTTTAAGGAAACGTGTCTTATCTGTTCAGCTTTTTGAGCCAATACCCTTTATGTTTCAAGCCACTGAAATATATCCGGTCCCCCACACCCCCCCCGTTTCAGTAGTAGTTGGTTTGGTCCAACCACAACATGCAGTGTCAAAAGGGAAAATGCGGCCACTTCTTCTTTTTACTTTAATAGAACAGACTGGTGTGTGTGAATGGTGAGTAGATGATGTTTTATGTTGTCAATGGAGCTGCTTTGGTATGCATGGTATTTTCTGCAAAAGAAAATTACAAGCATGCTTTTTATTTGCTTTAGCTTGACTAGCTGGGTTGTCTAAAGATGTTAACAGGCATGCAGATGAAACCCAGCCTTTTAAACATTTACAGCGGGCAAGCATTGGTCATTCATCAGTGCCAAACACTCTTGGCCTGGAACAGACAGACACACACAGTTATACAAAGCCCTTAATGGAATTACTTTTCTGTGAGTGGAGAATGCTTTTAACAGACATTTGTATATGATTACATTGTGCAAGAGAGCAACTTTAAAGAAAGAACATTGGCAAGATGTGTGGGAGTATACATGTATGTATGTATGTGTGTGTGTGTGTGTGTGTGTGTTTCTCTGGTGGTCCTGTGTTTAGTCTGACAGCGTTGACTGGGCTGATGGGAATTAAGGCGCTGGTGATCTTACAATCTCTCGAACTCTGATAAAAACACTGTGACACAGTTTCTGCCCCGAGGAGATGATTAGGCACTTTAGCTATGTGTGGGTGGGTGGGTGTGTGTGTGTGTGTGTGTGAGAAAGTGTTTGTGTTAGAATAGACAAAGGAGTAACACCAATTTTTCCATTCTTTCACCCTTTCTCTGCGCTGATCTAGTCTTGAGAATAAACTCATTCATCTCTTCAGTGGCATTCTAATTAGTGTCAGCAATGAGGAGGGGTAAAAGGGCAAAAAAGCCCCCTTTTTAACATTGTCTTAAAACAGAGGAAAAATACCACCAAAATCACTTGTAAATGATTTTTCTGAATGTGCTAAGACAATGTGAGTGAGTGGAACTGCCACATTAATAAACCAGTGAAGGCTTCACAAGAAAAAAAGATCAGCATTTAAGGAGAGGAAAAGAAGAAGATGGGCGAATGAAATAATCATACTGTAGGAATCCGATACAGTTCATGCATAAATATTATAAATAGTGCCATGATTAGTTGGCCCCGGATCAGATGAGAGAGGTGGTTGAATGGTTTAAATCCATGTAATTAAAAAAAAACACAATTGAATTGGTGTCAAAGTCCAGTCCAAAGGATGCACATTTGCCATACAACAAATTGAACAAACATACAGTACAGATCTAATCTGCAAATAGAGCTCTTTTTCTTCTTTATTCATTATTAATTGTTATCCAGTGGTATTCTAATTAGTGTAATTAATAGCCTGGGGTAAAATTGCAAAAACAGGGAAAGTTTCCCTGGAACTCCTTTGTTGTCACTGTCATACTGTTATATTCCTTTGAGATATATATATGTATAAACTCTAGGGGTGTATAATTGACGCATTAATTTTGATCGGTTAATCACAGGAAAAAAGAATGAAATAACGCTGAATAATTGCATTCCATGGTGACTCTTTAACCCGGTCTGGTTCTGGCCACAGGTGCTCCGTAAAATGAAGGAGACGAGAACATGCTGCTTGGCTCTGTGAATGGAAAGTTTATGTTTATAAACGGAAAGATGAAATGGTTGATAGGAGTATCGTTATCATTAATTCATGCAATAAGGAATTTTTGTGTCATCGGAGTACAGCAAGTCTGAAATATAACCTCAGCGCAAAGCATTTAGGAGGTAACCTGGCGGTCCCAGCCAGCACAGCCTGATCCCAGCGCCAGCGGCCAGCCTCGGCCAGCCACACTCGACAAGGCATTCAGAACCAAACTGACAGACTAACTAACTCCCTGTGAAAATGGTCTCTGTTGCTGAGTTTCTTTTGACACTTACAATATTGGAGAAATAGTGGGAAGGTGTGTTATTCTATTGTTACTTCTAGATTGTTATTGTGGCTTGAGATGCCTTGTATGCGTGGGCACTGGGACCATTATATTCTGGGGAGACGTGTCCCCCCACTTTTAAAAATACTTAGTTTCGCCCCCCCCCCCACCACTTATCTACCCAGTGATTTGAATGAGTGAAATATGCAAGACGCTGAAAATATAATGCAAGAATATATAATATATGTTATAATAGATATATATAATGCTACTTATACATTATATTATATACATTATACAGTATATAATATATATATATAAAACTATATATACACTTTATATATATTATACATTATATTCTAATGCAGTTACAGTTATTGTTATGTCCATTTTTTCAGATGTCCAACTACAAGCGTGCAACCTTCGAGGAGGAGGAGGGGGCGGACGTTCCAGCCGATGGAACCATCTCTCCCGACAGCGTGGAGGTCAGTGGGTGGTAATGGATTACAGGTCATCAGGAGAGTTGTAGTCCGTATAGCCCCGGATTTCACCTGGAGGTGGAGACTTAATTGGGCCCTTCATTTTGAACAGGACTGATTGCCTTTCCTGTACTGAATGTTCTTGCTTTTGTGGGCACATAAATCAACAGTACTAATTAGGCATGTCAGCACTGTGTGTTCACTATGAGGGTAAATGATCAGAACGCCGACTATCACAAAGATAATGTTGACAGTAGTGCTAGTGTAGGTAATTTCCACTTCTGCAAATGATTAGATTCATAAATAACCCTGTGAAAAGAAGAAGCAGATTACTCATAGTGAAAGGAGAAACAGCTGTGAACAGAAACCACGTGTACATTTTGTGCCTTGATTTTAGCAGTAACAGGCATGTAGTTTAGGCTCATTCCTAACACTGAACCCCCTTGTCTTAGCTGAGCAGCCCATTAAATGTTTTGTTGCTTAACGTTTCTGAATCTTCCTTCTGAATACCCTGGAGTCAACAGTAGAAATAGATTCAATACTGAGTGATAAGGGGATTTTCTGAGGTAAAACTGGGCAGCAAAAGAAACAACAAACAACGCTTTTGTTGTTGAGTGTGGGCTGGTTTAGCACCATCCTGACTAAACTTCGCCCAATTTCTGAGTTTAGCAAAACTGAGTAACTGCGTTTTATTGTTTTTCACATGTCAGGGCTCCAGATGGCGACTAAAATGGTCGCCAGTGCAACTAGATTTTTTATTTTGCAACTTTTTTTTCATTTCAGTCGCCAATAGCGATCGTCTCTCAAAACCAAGAGAAATTAAGATAAAAGTACAAGAAAAGTGATATCTCATAATGTGCTCAACCCGTGTCTGCCGTTCTGACTACACTATTACGTGATTAGTTACGGTAATTTCGACTCTTTTTAATGAGTCGGGTCATTTGGATCAGATCACTAAGAAGATCCGGCTCCTTTGGCTCCCAAACGCAAAGACATACAGGGCAGACGCCGCATTCTGTATTCCCAGTTCACACAATACGGCAGCTCGTGGCCATACTGCGAGTGGCGAAAGCACCATGTAAACTAATACAGGTAGACGTGTTTTTCTGATGAAAACACAGTAAGATTCAGTGACAAAAAATCCAAACATATATTGTATACACATGGACTTAAGAAATCATTTCTGAAAACATTTCACTCATTTCTTTCTCACACACACTGTGGTTACTGTGTTATCACTATAGCGGCTTTGTATTAAATATATACAGGCCTGGATCTGAAAACCTTGGAACAGAACTGCCTTACACAGCTTTTTCCATGTGTTGCCACTCTGTAAGAGTGTTTAGTCTTGCAGTGTGGTGCACAACTAAAGACAAGAACTTAAAATGATGATTGTCAATTCCAAACTGTGTCCCGGACAAACTGATCGATCAGAGATACACTGACTGCCCTAATGTTTACGGTCGGATAACATGCTCGTACTTTGACCACCTTGACTGTCCCCTCAGAAGGAATCATTAAACCTCCACTGTGTTTTAATGGCAGTAAGTGGAGCTTTGACCATATGATGCTGGTTCAGCATCTGTTACCAAACCACCACGGCACACATCACAGGACAACTTTCTCAAAATGTGTCGAATGACAAACCCTGGTAAGACTGAACAATTGTTTTGATCATATTTGGCCATTATAAAATCCCGTATGATAGTGCTTACGTTTAGCCAAAACGTTGTTTGGAGGCTGACTTGAACACGGGGATGCATAGCTATGCTAACGTAGCTAAGGTTAAGATTAATAAATTGAGGTGGATTTCTTTGGGAAACCTCCAGAGTTTGAGAAAAGTCAATTTAACAGCTTACAACAATCTTAATAGTTAGTGCCTACATTTAGCCAAAACGTTGTTTGGAGGCTGACTTGAATACAGGAATGCATAGCTTTGATAGCTTAGCTTGGTTTAGCTAACTCGATTTTAAAATGGCCATATTCAAAGCAAATGTTCAGACTTACCTATGAAATGTAATCACCCGGGATCTGGTTTGGAGCATACAGCCCCATGCAGACCATGCGTGAAGCATCTTTATCCACTCCACAGCAGTGCCTCTCGCAATATGGCAGTGACGTCAACGTATGAAGCAGCTGGTAATCTAGTCTAGTAATATTCTGTATCTGTGGTTAGTCTAGTAAAATTCTATGTCTGTGGTCAGTCTAGTAAAATTTTATGTTTGTGGTCAGTCTAGTGATATTCTATGTGGTCAGTCTAGTAATATTCTATATCTGTGGTTAGTCTAATAATATTCTATGTCTATGGTCGGTCTAGTAATATTCTGTCTATGCCCAAATGCACGTTGTTTTCCCAAATTTAGTCAACGAACCGACTCGTTCACGACCGACATATCTCTGTCGAGAGCAGTGTTGACAGATTGAGTTTCGTTTTAAACGATTCGCACGGCCTGGCAACCTGTTGCAGAGCGCATTCTAAAATATAGGAAAAATAAACATTAACTACACGAGAAATACACGAGTGTTTTACTTTGGCAACAATTTAGTCCATTTCGTGATTTCTTGTTTCGTTTTACCAGTCTTTACATGGGGTAAGACTGGAGACAAAATGTGTTGTGACAATTTTTTTAAAATTTATGTCACATTTGACAGAGATTATGGCTCCTAAAAAATTTATTTGGCTCCCAAATAACTTGTGTTTAAGAGCCAATGGCTCCTAAAGTTTTTATTTTGTCTGGAGCCCAGCATGTATTAAAACCCTTGCATGGAAAAAGGTAAGCTATTGTGAGATTCAGACTTTCAAAGGCTCTAATTTTCAGTTTTGTTTGTTGAGCCACACAATGACCTATGTGTGAATCATTTAAGTATAACTTAAGTCCAGAAAGAGTGAAGAAACACGTGTAGATGATTCCAGATGGTCAGGCCGGTAATCAGTGGTGCTGAATGCTGAGTGGTTGGAACACCTTTATCTAGGCTCCATTTCCTTAATTGAATCTCCTCAATATGTCAAAGATAAGACAAAAATAGTATTTTTGCACCAACAAAGTGATTTAAAGCCAAAAAGCAAGAAATGAGGGGTGGCTCAAGACATTTGTGCAGTACTGTACATTGGCCTGTTTTCTAATTTTCTACTGTTTAAATGATGTTCGATCAAAAAACCTAGTCGGAATGACGTGTGTGTGTGTGGGTAGCAAGTTTGGCCCTCAGTCAGTTTACAAAGCCCATCTTTTACAACTACACGAAGGTAAATGGGGCTCTAGATGTTTTAGCTAAAGTCCATCAATGCAGAAAAGCAGGAGCTCCATGGGCGCTGGAACCAGTTTTTATGTGCACAGCTCGGCTCGGCTATTTTTGTGGCTGGGGAATCTCTGCTGTAGTCCGGGGGGAAAAAAGCGAGGGCACGAAACGAATGATTTTGAAAACTGCTATAATGGTTCTGGCTCCCATGAGCAGCACCACTTAAACTCCATTGTCAACAGAATCAGGGCTATTTGTGACACAGAACGCTTTACTAACATGTGCTTCTGCTGCCTCCTGCTTCAGCAATAACTCCTCTAAAGAAACCCTGTAGGCAACGTTAGGCTCAGTCACTGTGATAGAAGTGCAGAAAAAAGTATTTGGGTAATTTATTTACCAGTGACTGATGTTAATAAAAGAAATGGGTGTATATATTTTCATTTAACATTATTTAATTAGGCTAGACTTTTTATTCAAATGATCAGATTCATATAATAGCAAAAAACAGAAAAAAAGGGAAAGAGCAGAAAAAAGGGAAAGCCTGGGGAGACAAAGGAAAGATCAAGAAGACACCAAAACTAATACATACATCACAAGTCTTTACAGTTTTAGCGTTTAAATTCATGCTGGAACACCAATAAAAGGATTTCTAGCCAAAACTTTGCATTTATGTATATAAAACTAGCAAAAAATAAAAGGAGAATTGGGGAAGAACTGTATTGTGGAGCTGAAGTTGATGAGACATCATCATAGTCTCGCAGGGCCTGTCAAGAATTGAGATCAGGGTGGGACTTTCAACTTTCCTGCTGGGTTGCGATGAAATCCATATGTCTTAACATCCAATGTTCAATTGTTTAGTGTCTGTGGTGTATAACTGAAGCTCGATATTAACAGCTCCCGTCAGGCCTGGAATCCAGTGTTACATTTCTGTGACCATCGATTTCTGTGGCCTTAGGGGGTACTCTTTCACAGTTTTGCTGTTGAACAAGCGTAGAGTCCCTTGCGTGCACAAGCGCGCAGTAGACGTTTAAATGGCTATAATGAAAACATAACTTACTAAAAATGTGTCAAAATAATAATGGATAGTTGTCACTCATCCATTAACCTGTAGAAAACTAGCAGAACAGATCCGTGCCAAAAGCGCAGCAAGTGATTCGGTATTGTGTTTGTGTTGATGCACAAGGTGTCACACGTCATGCTGAGCTTTGTTTGGTGTTTCTATGGCACGTAGAACCAAATTTATTATAATTTACAAAACATGTAATAATAATAAATGCTACTGGAATTTGAAAAATGGAATCACACGCAAATGCCCATAAAAGGTCAACTTTATTTTAGAAACAAAAGGAAAACAAAACACAAGATCTTTGAACCCGGGTGACATTTCAGTATAGTCTCCTCCCAGAAGTGGGTGGGGAAGACTCGCAGAGGGAGGGGATCAAACGGCGAGCATGTAGGAAACCAAAGCTGTTTTACACTGTTTTTGTTTGTTGATTTTACTAATACACCCTTCTATGGGTTTCCTACTTTATTAGTGTTTCAAAGGGTCAGAAAAATAAAATACACTCTCTGTTATTGGACTGCTTTGTATAGAGAATAGTTTAAGCATTTACATTTATGGCATTTGGCAGACGTGTTTTAATCACTTGCGAGTATTGCGAGTATTGAGCTTGTGCCTGCAAGCGACAGCGACTCAACATTCATTCAGCAGCAAAACTGCGAAACAGTGCCTCCTAGGGTCACAGAATTTGATGGTCACAAAAATCAGAGTAACACCAACCTCCAAGCCTGATGGGGGTGCTGTTAAATTAGAGACCTGAAAGCTGCCGCTGTTACCTCCTAGTTAGTCTCTTGTCAAATTGTTGTGGTTCTTTTGTTCCATTTTGTAATGGTAAGTACAGCATTTATGAAAAACTGTAGTGTCTGTTAGTGAGGTGTCCAAACATCCATTAATCAGAAGTTTGGAGTAATTAAGGTAGCTTAACAGTTCTTCATGAGCATGTGTTTGGTTTGTTAGTATCTGTCAGCTGTTATCTTCATCAAAGTCCAGTTTAATTCTTCTTTTATGTTTGGAGATATATTGACCCCATTCAACATTTAATGTCTCTGAATAATTTTGCTTCATATTTAATAACATTTACAAATTTCATGAGGACAAATTGGATAAACACAAAATAAACATGACCATGTGTTTTGTACGTATTTTGTACATCAGTGTTCTTTGGGGTCAGCTCGATGTTTTGAGGGTAAAATGCTCCCTGTAGTGAACCCAGTCTATGCAATAACTAGGATGATGGCCTGTCTGCTGTGCATTCCCATAACCAGTTTGAACAGAGACCAAAAAATGATTATTTTATAAGACTACAAATCATAGTACTTGCACTTGGATCACACTGTTCATTTATGTGTTATAAAATAATATCTGATGAATAATTCTGCTTTTTGTGCCTTTTCAGTTCATTCTTGAAACTTGTGGCTATGTGCATACCTTGACATACTCGATAAATCTGACATCCTTGGTCAGTATTTGCGTGTTCTCAGTGGCTTCATGTGTTCATACCCACAGTTAAGTATGGTGGTGGAATGCCTGCCTGGAAGTGCTTGCTTCTAATGGCCTTTGCAAGTTTCTCCAGACAAAAATGACCTTTTTTTGTGCATAGTCTAAGGTAACAAAGAGTTATGGTCATTTATTGAATGGTCATTTACTGAAGATGCTCTACTCATGTATGTACAGTACAATGCAAAGTCTTAGGCACCTACGCCTAAAACATTTTTCTCAGCCTGTGATAATTAATGTGTCTTTCTGCTGGCAAAGTTAACATTAAAATAAATGTGAACAAACAAGAAAGCAGTAAAAGTATCACATTTTGTTCTGTTTGTAAAAAAGTATAGTATATTTTGTGAACTGGTAAAACGGGCACTGGTTTGGTGCTCCTCGGGTCCTCCAGCTGTTGTGAAATTCCACCAGCAGCTCCTGATTTAATTTAATGAAGGACTGATTGAGTCAAACCAGGTTTCTGATGGGAACTACAAGTACTACTGGACTTCCACAAGGAACACTCTGATATACTAAATATAAAATCACTATTTACTGTATACTGTTATTTGTATTTATTCCTTTTAGTTTTATTTAATGTGTTTAGTAAAATGAAAGTACTAATGTGAAAAAAGAAACATACACTGCTCATCTAAACAGGTTGTAATTATAACTTTTACGGGTGCCAAAGACTTTTGAACAGTTCTGTATATTTGTGTTTCAGGTGGGCTTCCGGAAGGGTGGTATCCAGTTGTTTGGTCCGTTGGGCCGGAGGACTCAGCTGGAGGTGGTCTTGGCTGGTCTGCTCTTGGCTTCTTTGCTAGCACTGTTCGGATGTGCTGTTTCTTTAGGGGTTCATTACAACAGGGGTAAGTCTGGCCTAACTTTCTGACCTAAAGTCTAATGTGCACTTAATCTGTGAGAGAGGGAGGGAGGGAGGAAAAAAGTGGGAGTTTGGAGTAAATAGCAGTTCTTCATTAGTTTGCGGTGGGTTTATACACAACCGGTAAGTTTGTTTGTATCTACCAGCTGGTATCTTGATTAAAGGCCACTTTAACCCGTTGTTTATTTTGGGGGTCAGTTTGATCTCATGAAACATTTAATGTCTCTAAATTTTTAAAATTTTTTTACTTAAATTACTTTACTTACTTTTTCTAATTTAATGAGGACAAACTAGATAAACACAAAATGAACATGGTGTGCTTTCATTGTCTGTACACATTTTGTACGTCAGTGTTCTTGGGCTCAGTTTAACCCCTGTTTTATGTGTTTCATAAAATTTAAATGAATTTGAGGAAAGTATGTGGCTGCTCCACAGATCCGTCCCGTAGCCTGTGTCTGACTGAGGCGTGTGTGACGGTGGCCAGTAAGATAGTGGAGTCGCTGGACCGCACGGTTGATCCCTGTCAGGATTTCTACCAGTACGCGTGCGGGGGCTGGATACGCAAAAACCCTCTTCCAGATGGGCGATCACGCTGGAGCACCTTTAACAGCATATGGGACCAGAACCAGGCCATCCTCAAGCATCTGTTAGGTAAGGGCAAGTCATGTTTGTCAAATATCACACGAGCATCTCAGTATATTAATCTTGCATTACATCTCTTCTAAAAGTTGCTAAGAAAACAAAGAAACCCTCATTCCTTTTCTTCTGAACTGAAAACCCTGAAAACTGCCAAAGTGAATTGGAGAGTTTCATAAATTTTAATAATGGTACATTCCCATTCATCATTTTCTTGTAGACTCTCATTATGTCATGCACCATTACAAGAATATCAGAAATTATAGCCAGAAAAAACACTGCCTTGGAAGACCGGCTGTCCGTAGCTACTGAGGACGTTGGCTTGTAGCCTACATAATGTAATTTGATCATTTTAAAAGGTCTTATTTATGTATTTATAATTAGCATCACTGTGTTTTCTGGTTTTGGTTTTCAGTCTGATGTGTTTCAGTTAGAAATTAAATTGGGTGAACTACTCGTTTTGCCTTAAAAAATAGCCAAAATAATCTGTAGAAGACTCGATTCAAAATTGACCGTGTCAGACATGTATTCTAAATACTTCTTATATTCTGTCACTTTTTTCCCAGTTGGTGAAGCTTTTTCACTCAACCTTTCCTCTCTCTTCTCTTTCCCTCCTCCCTTGCGCATCTTTCTGCTCCACTGAGAACAATAACGTTCAACCTGTTCAACCTTTTGCATCCGCCCATCACTTATTCCTGGGTTTTCCTATTTCACTCGCCCAATGTAGTTCTGACTTGAACTTTTTGGATTGTTGAAGACTGTTTTGGCTGAGGTTTCTATGACAGAGTATGTGGGTATGTGGTGGGTGGATGGGCTAGTTTTGTGGTCGTTTTAGTCCAGTGGAACTAACAAATTGTCCTTTCCCTCCCAGCTACCACTGTGAGTCATTAGTGTGGAAGAGCCTATTGTGTACTATGCAGATGTGAATCATTCTTTTCAAAATGTGAAGACTTGAAGCTGTAAGCAGATTTATGGTTCATATTTTGACACTGAACTGTAAACTGTTCATTGTTGTTTGGTTACACATGATTTTACTGACGGTTCTTTCTGTATGTGTGTATTTAAGCATAATTAAATTGGGCACTGATTGCAGTTATTGTTGCGAGCTTATTGTACTGCAAATATTATTCAACTTCAGCAGTTTTCTAACAGTTATTAGGTTCATGTTGTGTCACAAACAGAATGTTAAAGAGATGTGTTTTCATCAGTTTAGTTGAAAGAAACAAATGTAAAGGGCCAAAAAAACAGGAAATACAGCCAAGTTTAAAGAAAACAGGCAATCTGTGTTTTAACCCATTTAAGGGATTTTTTTTGTTAGTTTGTTTGTTAGATACCAGTGCTACCATGTATGCTTGTAAGCCAAATGTCTCCCCACACATTTTACACTCTAAAAGAAAATGTAAGTCTGTGAAGACTTACAAGTGTGCATGCGCAATGCACTACAGTGTATCATGGAGAAGTGAATCACACGTAGTGATTCTGGAGTTTCTAATCACTGTGTCCACTTACGGTCCACTTAATTAGACACATCTAATCTGATGGTTCATCTTCATATAAAATTATCCATAGTTCCTCTGTTGCTGCACAGTTTGTCATCCCGTAGTCCTTCACCAGTTCTCAGTTTCTGGCTGCAGGACACTGTTGGCTGGATATTTTCAGTTGGGGGACTGTCCATTGGTGATGCATGAGGTGTTTACTGAGAATGATCCACGCAGATAATACCTGATTAAAAGTATAAAGGGGTAAAACAGATGATACAGAGAAGCAGATGTTCTGCAGTCAGTAACTAATAAACGGCAAAGTTAAACAAAGTGGTGCTAGTATAATTACCAATGAGTGTAGATACCTACTTAATAAAGTGACTCGTCAATGTGTAGTCCTCTTATTCCGTGTAGCCTCACCCATTTACAGTAAAGTTAGGTGCGTTTTGGTCCAGGCTGCTTTTTAAATGAAGCTCGATACTGGGCTTCCAAATGGCACAGAGATCATTGACAGATCAGTCTTAGAGGTGCAGTAACAAAAGCAGCCTGTTTACGTGCAGTAGATAAAGAGTTTGATGAAGAGTCACGTAAAAATGAAATATGGCTGGCTTTGCTACATAAGCCACACAAATGTCAATGGACCTCAAGGAGGGAGAATCTTACAATATAAGAAATATGTAGTTGCTCAGCGTGATTAAACAAAACAGTTAAACATTAAACACAATCGTTTATCACAATTATGGTTGACTAAAGTGTGTGATTGGCCTAATTATTTGATGCTTACAAAGAAGGGAATGTGGAGAATAAGTAGGAACCATAAAACATCAGCCCTGTGGTTATGCATACGTCTTTATTCTTAAATCTGTGCGGTCAGGACAGGTGTTAATAATCACATAGAAACAGATTTTACAAGAAACAGCCCCTATCAAAAAGCACAAGAGTTGTAATCCAAGACATGACATTTGAAGAATGGATCGAATAACTGAGACTCTTTTATGAGCACTTGAGGGGAGGTGCTAACCTTCATGTTCACTGTTGTGAACGTGCTCTATTGGTGAGAAAGATCATATTGTGGGGGTTCTTTAAAAATCTTTATCTCACTCACATACAATTCCAGTCAAAAGTTTTTGTACACACTGAGACAGTTAGTCACTGTTACTCAAAAATACACTCAATATTCTTTGCTACAATTTATTAGCCAGTCTTTTTTTTTTTTTTAATGAGTCACTACGGTTGTCTGGATCACTGTTAGATATATTATTTCATGAACTATTAAGTGGTAGCCAATGGGATAGAACAGTTAACAAGCACATTTAAAATTAAGGGACACTCTAGAATCATCCTTTAATTAATTGTCCAGTTAATAGGACATCAGACATTGCACTGTTACATATACTTTTCATCTTACGAAGGGAACTTTTATTTAACAGGTATTATTTTAATTTGTAGGTGTTCACTCAAAAACTTTCCAGTGATTAACAAGAATAAGAATCTGTCATTGATTAAATATGTGGATAAGTGGTAAAAGCCTGCAAAAAACTTTAGGCTGGTAGTGTGTTTTATTTACAAAAGTGGTGTACAGTAAAACGGTTACTTTGGTGTTTTATGTGCTTATAAAGCATATTAACCCAGACCTAAACCACACCGAGAGAAGCTATATGCTCCAGTCAGCAGTAGATGGGAAAAGAGTTCCCTCAGCACCTGCAGTCTGCTGCAGCAAAAGACCAGCACTGCCTCCAGCTAAGTGCAGGAGAACAGGCATTGGGGAGTGAAGGATTTGTGGTGTATTTTTAGCGCGAGATATGGCTGGAATATGAGATTGGGATGTGGTGATAGAAAAGAGATGATATAAGGTAGAGAGAGGGGACGTTAGTGTTGTAAAATTGCTGTGTATACTTTGTGCTTACTCAGTGACAGAAGGCTGTATGGAGGTTTTGTGCTGATGCACATGGTCGATTATCTTCTGTTGCCTGACAAATGCAAAACAAAACACAAGCAAATATTGGAAAATGCAGCAAGTGCAGTGTTGAATTGCACTCCGCTAGTAGGGCAAAATGCCAGCTGGCACACACACACACAGACACACACACACACACACACACACACACGAACACAGAGGCTCCTCTACAGCTTGTCTTCAGTGGACCGTACCTGCTGACCAATAATTGGACTGCCACTGTGCGTCTGTGCATTTTTTACCAGGAACATTTACGCCTTCTTAATGTAATTACACAAGACGAGAGAGGAAGGGGATGGTAACTGAAAGGAACAGCTGCTTCTGGCTTTGCACACAATGCCCCTCTTTTTTCCCCCAGGAGCTCATGAATTAGCTCGGATTATGTACTAGCATAGACACCAAGGTGATTTCTCTTTTTCTCAACTCAAAGGGAGCAATGATTCTGAGTAGAGAAGAGGCAGAGATGCTGGTGACAGGCGTTTACACTGTTCCTCACTGGAATGAGGTTAGCAGTGACACTGATGTGGTTTTTCCTTCTTTATGGTACCGGCTGCTCGTGAGGCTGACGCCAGAAGCTAACGCCCACGGAAACGCTCTCTGCTCAGCCTGCTAAGTTGATGTGGTGTCTGTGTTTTGTTGCTGGTGAGTTGCTTGTCTCGTGTGCATTAAAAAGACAGGTAGCAGGACCATTTTTTTCCCCTCCACACAGAACGCAGGCATGTTAGGAAGCAATCGGAGGTCATTAGATGAAAGCAAGCCAGAATACTGCAGGAAGAACAGCAGGCAGTCCTGTGACCCTTTGCTCTGACCTCAGGGTCAGTTCTGTCTCATACCGTCATGCTTGTTTACCGCAGAGACAAACCTTGCTGGGCCTCAAGCCCCCACTTTGCCCCTTAACTCCATGACACAGACTGCATGTCAAGTTGTTTTTTTTTTTCCCTTCATTTTCTTTCCTTTCCTTTTTTTTTTTGGGTGTCTTTTCACTCATGACCTCAGTGCTCTAAGACCGAGTGAACTGTCAGCAAGAATTAAAGCACATTTAAGCATTTAAATGTGATAAACTGGTGAAAATGGCACTGATGAACTGGTGAAAATGGCATGTACTCGTATCATGTTCATACATACATACGTACATGTCAGCATAACCGTAGTAAAAGTAAGAAGATGGGAAACCTGTGGAATTTGCTAAAAACTGAGCCCAGGCATTGTCAGAAACCCAGAGTTATTCAGTTATTCATATATATATATATATATATATATATGTATGT
>JBBPCX010006632.1:0-18148 GCA_037974365.1 Hydrocynus forskahlii
TGTATGCTTAATTGTAAAATGTATGCATCTGATAAATACACTCTAAATGTATTTCTTTTCCATGTGGTCATCACTGTGCAAATGTAGCATCACACGGGATTTTTTCTCTCTCTTGACATTATGCAAATGTGCAGATCCTGTTGCCCCTGCAATGCACATTTTGGTACTTTCCCTTCTTCTAAGACTCCTGACTCATCAGCTCATGTTTCAGTCCTTCAGTGAAGTTTATAAGGGTGTTTGGAGCAGGGATCAGAAATTCTTAACTGTCTCACAGTGTTATATAGTACCACAATGTGTAAGTGTTTGGATGTATAAGTTGCTACATTCTCTGTGTGTATTCTCGCCTTGTTTAAGAAGGTGTTGTTTTACTTCTGCATAATTAAGTGATTCAAATATAACTAACTAGTGTGAAATGCTCTGTTTTAAAGACAGGTGGTTAAATATCTAACACTTATCTGGTGATCCACAATATAATTACACAATATGGACAAAAGTATTGGGACACCTGATCATTACACCAACAGGGAACATGGCATCTAGTGTGATGCCTCTGAAAGCTCTCTCACAGAAAGTTATTTCATGAAATCATTATGAATATACTAACCCATGCCTGAGACACTAATTTACCATAGTTTTGAGAAGGTTTTGGCTTGAAACCTGTAAATCGTTGTGAAGTAAAATAGTCCCTACAGAAAACACTTTTTTCAGATTTACCACTGATTATCAATATTACATTTGAAAATTCAAATGACACATATACTGTAAGGTTACTGGTGGTTTTGGATAGTAAATAAAATGGCTATAATTGTGTTGTAGATATGGCAACCTCTGGATTCACTCACCACCACTGTAAAGAAATGTGATTTGGTAAGTTTCCTATAAAGAACTGCTGCACACCAAACCACTCTTAATGACTCACATGTCAACATCTGGGCACCTGAATCAGGCAGATATTTTGAAAAGTCCTGAATTCCTCTTTAGGTTGAAGCTCCAAGCTAATTAACCATTTTTTGTTTTTGGGATCAATATTTTATTGGATTATGTTGATCATGTACAGCCATGGAAAAAAATAATAGACCACTTTTCCCTTTTTTCTGTTCACTTTTTGTACAGTTTGCGGCAGTGTGTGTGTAAAATGCACAGGTTGCTGTTCTTTCATGAACTATTGCAGAGTTATAAGAAAAAGAAATGTCCCCATATGTGTTGTAAGTGAAATAGACTGGTTCTGGCTCATCCCAAGTACCCCCCACATTTGATCCCTACCAATTTGCCTACCATCCCAACAGGTCATCTGAGGGCACCATCTCCACAGCTCTCAAAGCTGCGCTGACCCACCTGGACAGTAACAACTCCTATGTTAGGATGTTATTCATTGACTTCAGCTCCACCTTCAATAAGGTCATCCCGGCTAGCCGAATCACCAAATTCCACGACTTGGGCATTAGCACCTCCCTCTGTAACGGGACACTGGACTTTTTGACAAACAAACCCCAGTCTATCAGGTTGAACAACCTCACCTCCTCCACTCTGACCCTGAACATTTCCCACAGGGCTATGTGCTCAGCCCTCTCCTCTACTGTCTTTTTACTCACGACTGCGCCCCCTTGCATAGTTCTAACACCATCATAAATTTTGCAGATGACACTACAGTGGTAGGCTTGATACGTGACAACAACAAATCAGCCTACAGGGAGGAGGTCCAATACCTGACAACTTGGTGTGCCGATATTCATCTGGCCCTTAACACCGGAAAGAGCAAAGAGCTCGTTGTGGATTACCGGAAGACAAAGAGCATCAGACCCGCCCCCATTCATATCAGTGGGACTGAGGTTGAACGTGTTTCCAGCTTTAAAGTTCTCTGCATTCACATCTCTGAGGATTTCTCATGGACCATTAACACTTCCAAACTTTTAAGGTTGTTAAGGCACAGCAGCAGCTTTACTTTCTGCGAAGATTGAAGAAAGGCCACCTGACTTCTCAGATCCTGACAAAATTTCATGGATGCACCGTTGAGAGCATCCTGATCGGCTGATCACGGTATGATATGCAAGCTCTGTAGGAGGAGGACGGCTCTGCAACGTGTGGTGAAAATGGCATAGCACATCTTGGTGCCCCCCTCCCAGCCATCGCTGACCTCCAACACACACAATGTCTGTGGTGGGCCCAAAACATCATCAGGGACCACACACACACCCCAGCCATGGACTGTTCTCCCTTCTCTCATCAGGGAGACACTACAGAAGCCTCAGGTCTCTCACCAGCAGGCTGAGGAACAGTTTTTCTATCACGTATAATGCCTTTGTACTTTTAAATTTCCATTCGGTATATTTATAGATCCTGCTCCTTTAACTCTGTATATTCTGTGTACACCTTATTATGCTATGCACTTTATTTTACTATTTGCACTTCTGGTTAGATGCAAATTAGTTGTACCTGGATTTTTAATACATACAATAATAATGAAGTTGAATCTAATCTAATCTAATCTAATGTGCTGTATTCCAGCAGCTTCACACCTTTTACAGTTTGTGTGCAGCTCACACATGCACACATTATGCACTTAACGTTACTATTTTAATTGTTGCAATTGTAAAATAAAACAACAGTGACATGCACATTTTACACAGTCTCTTATTGTTTATCCATGGCTGTATATGTTATGCTTATTATATATACAATTACCCCCACTTGTATGCAGATCAGTAGGCTTCAGTCTTTCACTGATTTTTTCGGAGACCCAAAGTAATAATTGTGTGCGGAAACTGCAGATATCCTCCACAATTTTTTTGCTTTTGTGACGTCCGAGCTGCTGCCCTGTGACGCATCTGTGGCAGCGGCCCTGTGACGCATCTGTGGCAGCGGCAGTCCAGAATTTCCTCTTTGGAGCATCTCGAGTGTTCTCCTGTTTTTGGGATTGTTCTTCTTAAAGCCCTGTATTTTTATTACTGTAAATTAAATTAATTTATTACTCTATTTACCCTGCTTATACCAAAGAAGATGTGCGTGCATGAATTACAGTACAGTCTATGTAAGGGTAACATGGATATTTTACATTCTAGCACTGCGGGAGTTCAGTGTAAACTGTACAGTACAAATGCGGGTTTACCTTTACATTTTCTTTAAGGGTAATGTATTAAGCTGAGTTCAAACTTTGCGTTTTTTCACTATACGCGGGTGCTCTTGGAACGTAACTGAATATAGCCATATATTGATCTATCCATGTGCTGCCAATGAATGCATTCTTTTAAAAATACTGTTGTAATACTGGAAAAGTTTTACTGAAGACTGGAAAAAATACCAGTCAACCTTATACGACATTACAGCGTACAATGTTATGTCCTCTGTAAACTTAGAGGGCATTTTTTTTTACATTTACATTCTGTGTTTATGAGAAGGCACAGTGGCAGGATAGCTAAATGTCATAGTCATTTTCATAAGTGATCAGATCAGATAAGAACGTTCACATGCTTCAGTAGTTTTAACCTCATTAACCAGCTTAGTTAACATTGCAGCATAAACCATTAGCTGCTATAGCATGGCTAAAGTTACTCTAAGAGATTTGCTAACAACAGTCAGACCATACATTGCATCAACCTAGACTTTGTAACTTTGTAACAGTGACAGAGGGAAAAATGAATACTTTTTCACTCTGTGTATAGGCTACGTGTAGCCCAACTATACAAAAAAATCCACCAATCTACCCTACAGCAGTGTATACAAAATTTAATTTGAAACAAATAAGACTCTAAATGTGGGTATTTTGTCAAAGAGATTGAAAGAGATTTTTACCATCATTCTGAAAATGTTAGACAACCTCATGGCTGTGGTTCCAAACGAACACAAGCATAAACCAAGCATGGATGGGCCAGTTGCGGAGTCTCTGTCAAGGAGGGAACTTTTTGTCATAATACAGAGATTTTGCTAAATGTTACGTATTTCAAGGTGGGTGTCCATACAGCATCAATCTTGCATTGCATTTCTTTTTGACAGGTAGAAGACACCCTTCAAGAACCCTTGCACCTCATCCATCACTTCCTCAGGCATGGCTTCCCCCTCTGTTACCTCGACCGCACGCTTCCTGATTCTCTTCGACTTTGACGAGACCATGATTGCTGAGAGCAGTGATGATGCTTTGGTCCGTATTGCCCCGGGTCAGACAATCCCTGACTGGGTAAAGGACAGTTTCCAACCTGGCCAGTACAATCAGAACACGCAGTGTGTCCTGGCCTACCTGGCCCAGCAGGGTGTGAGTGAGGAGGCCATCCGGGAGGCCATCGAGGACATCCCCCCTGCTCCCGGCCTGCAAGCACTTCTTGGTTTCCTACGCTCTCACCGGCAGGACTTTGAGTGCGCTGTTGTGTCAGACGCTAACTCCTACTTCATCGAGACATGGCTACGCAAGGCTGGGGCACGGCAACTGTTTTCTGAGATCTTCACCAATACAGCCAGCTTCAATAAAGATGGGCACCTGGTGCTTGTGCCCTTTCATTCCCATGGTTGCAATACGTGCCCAGAGAACATGTGCAAGCAAGTCATCCTCAGGGATTACCTGGCAAAAAGGGCCAGAGAAAGAGGGAAGCCCTACCAGAAGGTTTTTTACATCGGTGATGGAGGTAACGATATTTGCCCCACTTTAGCTCTGGGGCAGAGGGACACAGCTTTTCCTCGGAGAGATTTCCCCATGCACCAGATCATCCAGGACATGCAGAGAGGACAGCCTGGGATTTACAAAGCCGCAGTGGTGCCCTGGGCACGAGGAGAAGATGTGATCGACTGCCTGAAGAAAGCCGTAGAGGAGAGATGACTGAAGAAGTGGAGCGCCAGTGAAGGGCATAGAAGGGTACAAAATTTTAAAGGCATTCACCTACACATCTGATGCATGATTACAGTATTTTTTTAAATATAATATCTAATAAATAAGAGTAGCAGAATAGTACCAAATTTATAAGTATTGATAATAGCAAAAACTTTATGGTGCTCATCCCTAGGTCCATGTGCATCCCATGTCATTCTCCTTTTTTTGTAGGTAAAGGAAAACACTCTAGATATTATCCCCTGTGTCACTCACTTCCTCATATATGGCTTCTGTTAAAGCCTTCCAAAATATCTTCCTCTATTCTGACTTGGATACAAAGAAAAGTCTTTTCCACGGAGAGATTTTTCCCAATCCTCTAGATCATCCTATTTAGATCATGTGGAGACAGCCCTGGACTTCCAACCCTATTGTGGTGTCCTGGGCACAAAAAGAAGATGTGGTAGACTTCCTGAAGAAATCAGTGAAGGAGAGATGAGCAAAGACAACTGTCACACCAGGGCCCTCCTCAAGCCCCACCTTGCCAACTAGTACTACTAACAATTCACTTGCATGACATGTAAACTATAATTTGTTTCTTAAATGGGGCAGAGGACCAAGTAGCATCATATATATAGCAACAGCCATTGTGATGTTTTATATTTTTGTCAGGGATTATTTAACATAAATACACATATCAAACTTGGGGCGTCCCAATATGGGTGCCTGTATTTGCCTTGTGTAACGTCCACCTCTGAAAGGCAGAGAAGGGAGCAAAAGTGTAAAAAGGGAAGAGCCTCGAGGGCTCAGATTACAGACACGCACGGACACCCAATACACAAGCCAGCCGACAAGTGAGAAGGGGTTTGGCTTACACGAGGACTGACAGACGGCAGACACGGGAACACCACACTAGAACAAAGGGCATTGGCATCAATGCAACAAGAAATATGTCGAGCGCCACTCTTGGGAGGACATACATTAATAGTTTCTTATTTACACAATTTCTGCTTAGCTCAGATGTAGTTGATCAGTCAAGACAGGCATCAGTTTGCTTATTTATTTTTGTACTTTGTCCTACTTCTAGGGTGGAGCTAGAACACTGATGAATTTTAACATTGTAATAATGCTATTCTTGAACCCCTTGTATCACTGAGAGAGAAGACCAGTTAGATTGAAACTCGTTGCAGTGGTGCATGTACAGACTCCACTCAGACACACTGGCAATCTGGTCTCTTAAGCTGGTAAAATACCTCAAACAAAAACAATGTCTTTTCGCTTACAACAATGTAGCGGTATAAAGTTCATAAAGTACCGTGTGTGTTGGCTGCTAAACAGAACTCCTAAACATAGGTCCTAAGTGGTGCAACTATCTAAGGGCTGGCTGTATCATCAGGAGAGTGTGTGTTCAATCCCTGGTGATGGGACTGAACTCACAATCTCTAACACAACATAATTATGATGGCTCTCCCCTATCACTCAGCATAAGACTAACTAACATGGGTATCTGTTACCTGATGTAACGGAATTGTTGGTTACTGTTGTCGTGGTGCTTTGACAAGAATAAGTATTTAACTACATGCATTTTCATGAGAAAATGCGAAGTGTGGTTGCTTAGAGACACCCAAGCTTTGGTTTTACTGGCAAAAAAAAGGATGTGTTTAAAAAAGTGGGACTGCTTCATGTATTTAAAACCTAGTCTTCTGATTTGGGGGTGGGCGGCTAGGTGACTCTTACGAAGTCATTAATGCGTAAGGATGGCTGAACACATAGCGGCATTCACGGGCCGATTATTTGTAATTAAACCACAACAAACAGCGGCACATGTCTCTTTTTCTATAACTGACCTTAGCTTTAGTGTCTTGAAGTCCGTTTATGAGTCTGCTGTGTGTTTTGCTCCATGTTTGTCTTTTCTCCCTTTGCAGCCACCACTGGTGTGACGTCACAATGCTCACGACATTGTATAGACTCATAAGGTGACTCACCCCACTGCTATCTCTCCCATACATTATCGATGGGACTCGACCCAAAAAATTGAATTTTAAAAAGATCAATATTTGGCCCCTGACCTACCCAATTGATTAGCTGTGTACAAGCACAACAGGGTCTAAGGCACAAGTCAGAGCAATTTTTCCAGTTGCTCTCACGGTCTCAAAGGAGAAGCGTCTCCAAAAAGGGTGGAATAAAAATAATAATAATAATAATTGCTTCCGCAATCACACTAAATATGTTCAAAGCTATGGCCCAGTACCCCAGGCCTAGGCACTGCTCTGGTCACGGGTGGCTGTGGCATTGTCAGGGATCAAACTCATAGTCTCCAAATGATGGGGCTAATGCTTAGACCTCTTCAGTAGGTGATCAGCTGTCATTTGAAGCTTACCACCGTCTTTATTCAGTTATTATTCAGAATTATTATTATAACACTACACATTTTCAGTAAGCACTGTGAATCATTCAGTTTCTACAGCAAACAGACAAACACAGAGGGCCAGTCTTTATATATTTCTGCCTAAATGCTTTCACACACAACCAGAGATTCATCTGTAAGTCATGCTCAGACACAGATACTAGTCTTGTTAACACAAAAGCCTATACAAATAGGCTAGATTCTGCAACGGATACTTACACACATACACACACATAGACACACACACACACACTCAGAGACACTTTATACTGACACTAACTTGATGTGTATATACACTGATGACATACACTCACAGAGTGGCTCTACCTCATACACGCATACACACATACAGTAGTGCTCAAAAATAATTGTATTAGTAATACTAATATTCAAAAATCCACTTGAGTTGAGGCACCAGACAAAGTGGTTGGAGTGAATGGTACCAACAGCAATAATTTGACAAATACTACATTTAAGCATAGTGGATCAGCCAAGACATGTTTTGATACCTAGAATTAGCTTCCTTTAGATTTGCACAGTTTCAAAGCTAATGCTGACAAGCAATGGAAATAATGGAACCCCACCAGTTAACATTGTGCCTAACTTAGTCAATGGAGGATGAGACTCTTAGGCCTCGTCCACACAGACGTTTGAATCTTGGATAAATGAACGCGCTCCGAATGCCATACGCGTTTTTGTTGCGTTTTGTAGCTGCACTTGATTGACTTCTACATTGGCGTTAGTTTGATGCTCTTTAACGCCGGCCTGCAGCCCGATTTGTAGTTTTGGGTATTTACCTGTGGGACCAGTATGTGGGTCGTCTTTGTGGATATTTCTGCACTGAAACATGGAGACAGCTGTAGTCAACATTATTGTTAAAAGGCATGATAGAAGAGCTCAGGTGTTGCTGGATTAACAGCATTAACTGTAGGAGCCAGGGGTCCAGAGGAGATGGAGGGCTTTTAACTGCATGAAAATAAAGGTTAGTGCCAGGGTAAAATGATTGGTAAGGTGGAGGTGGGTAGAATGTGGATCTGGTATGTGAAGAGGGTGTAAGGAAGGCTAGTGACTGCATCTGTGATATTGAGTAATCGTGAGACATATTTATGGGACAAGAATCATGGGACATATTCAGTCCTCCAGAACGTCAACCAAATGCCCATGTAAATGCAATAGCAATGTATTCTTTGCGTTCGTCAGGATTTCGGCAGAAATTGAGGCCAAGAAAACGCTGAGTGCCATCTGAACACGCAGCTGAGTGAACGCAAGTGATTAACCGCCGTGTGGACACTTTGATTTGCTCCAATGAGCAGAAAAACAGTCGCCTAATGACACGAACGCCAGAAAAATGCCTGATTCAGACGTCTGTGTGGACGAGGCTTTAATCTCAGGGTCGTGGGTTCATGCCCCGCCTTGTGTGCCAGCTGGTGGCCTAGTAGTTAGGGAGTTGCCCCTGCAATCAGAAGGCAATGGGTTCGAATCTCAGGGCTGCTAGTGGCACCACTGAGGTACCTTTGAGCAAGGTACCGTCTCTACACTCTGCTCCCTGGGCTCTGTGTTTCTGCCCACTGCTTCAATTGGTGAGTGGGTTAAATGCAGAGAAAGACTTTCGTGCTGTTTACACTGTGTAGAGTTGTCTACACTCTCAGCAAAAATGCTTCTGTATAGTACCAGAAAAGGTTCTTTGACTTGTAGTGGAACATTTGTGGTGCCATATAGAGCAATTATTAGTAAGGATATTTACAGTGTAACCAGGCAAAAAACATGTATTCGGATGGTTTTTAAGTGTTAAAAAACTCTATAAAACCACTGCTTCTACTAAAGAGGCCTTGAAAAAGGACAAAAGTACAGACAAAAGTCAGGCTTAAAGACGACTGCTACTGGTGTTTCAAGTTCTGTGGTCTACTTTCATCCAAATGTGTCTTAGCTGATCCCACACTGTACTCACACTCTGTATCTGTGCAGTAGCACTGGCGTTTTCTGCTGATAATGGCTCATAGTGCTCACAGTGCCAGCTTGTGTCTCTCTTTATCTGTAAGCCTTAGTACTTTATCCACTTACGACTCCACCCAGCACCAAATACTGCTAACCACTAAAGAAAGGACCTTTCGATTGTACACTACACACACACACACACACACACACACACACACACACACACACTACCGGTCAAAAGTTTTTACACTTCATAGGTTTTGACCACTTTATCCATTTCATAAGCTGCAGATTTTTATTCTTGTTAAGCATTTATGTCAAATAAAGCAAGTTTCTTTCTAACATGGAAGTAACACGTCTTAACATGTCTTAACATTTTGTTAACTGGTTGTGTGGTGATGCAGACTCAAATTCTAGACTGCCCTTTAATTTAAATGCTCTAGTTCACTGTTTCATCCCACTGGCTGTCAGTTAAAAGCTCATTAACCCTTGTCTGGTGATCCACGTTCTGTTTATATTTATATTAGGTGGCTTTTTATAAGCCAGTAGTAATGAATAAATACATGCCATTTTCTGGCTAATAAAGGTGGACATTCTGGAAATGTATTTGTTAGCAAAGAATATTTTTAGCAAATATTAAGTGAGTAACATGCACTTTTGACTGGTAGTGTACACAAACTCACACTCACACACGCACAAACACACACACACACTCACACACGCACAAACACACACACACACACATATTGTTGATGTCAGAGACTCCATTATCGTCATATTTTTGCTTTTACATCATTTTAAAAATGTTGGCTTAATTTTTGGAGATACAAGGGTTTGTCCAGACCACAGTTATATTATACATACATATGTATAGCAATGATACTAGAAATTATATATAAGCAAATAATCAGAAACTGCATTAAAATTGGCATAAAATGCCTTTTTAAAGTGTTTTCCATGTAGAGTGTGCTCTTACCTTCACTTAGAAAATCAACAAGACATAAGCAGCACTGTTGGAAAAAATCCTTTCCATTTTTTCATTTTCAGATTGAATTTGAGGGCACAATGCAAAAGAAGCCAATATATTTCCTTGTAATGGAAAAAAACCCTTCTCAGTGAGTGTATTATGTTGAAAAACTGAAGAAATCAATAATATTGAAGTAAATCAGTATTATTTATCAGTCATGACCTTATTTGATTCTAGTTTTACAAACATTAATCAATAAATGAATTTTCGGAGGTATTCTGTAATTGTAATTAGTTTCGGTACATTATGTAATAGCATTTGAAAGTTATATGAAGTAACACACAACCAGTGCATGTTTACTAAGTCATGTGCCCAGCGTCAAGCTCAGTGTTCTCATTTTTCTCTCGTCTAGTCAGCTGTCGCAAACAAAGGACTTTCAAGAAAACTGGGTACTTTTAAGACAGAGACAAACTACTGACCCACACTGAGCTACTTGGTTAGGGCATTAAACTACTGCTATAAAGACAAGGTCAAATGAAATGTTTTATTGGTTTTCTGTTGTATTGGTGTGAAAATGAGTGAAACATTTTGAGATTAATACATTGGATTATTATTAAACAAACATTAGATGTCTAAACTACATAGACCTCATTTTATGTTTTTATTGTCTAATGTGCAATACCAAACTAACAAATAAACATTAACTGTATTAAGATGTGTGCTTAATGTCATTTAGAGGGTCAACCAAGCATAATTTGACCAGGGGCTCTAACTTGACATACAGCCGTATTTTGCATGTTGGATTGTCTTAACATTAATAAAACATTAATTGAAGGGCCCATATAATGGAAAGCCATGTTGATATTGTATGTAAACAATGTAAAATGTGTTAATATCCTACATTTTTGTGGCCCACTTCTGACATTTTCTGACATCAGTGACAGCCAGTGGGATGAAACAGTTAACGAGTGCATTTAAAGTTAAAGGACAGTCTAGAATTTGACTCTGCGTCACCAGGCAACCAATTAATAGCATGCCAGACATGCACTGTTACATATTCTTTATAAACGAAACTTGTTTTATTTGACATATTTTCATTTCAAGTGGTATGAACCTGTGATGTGCAAAAACCTTTGACTGTTAGTTCAGTTTTAACACTGTCACAACGAAGGGTCCTTTGGTGCTCTCTTGTGGTGGCAGTACTTATGATCTCAAGTTTACTATCAGTTTATTTTATAAAGTAAGGCTGAATCAGACACAGAGTACCTGATTCTGTGATTAAAATATGTTGTGTGATTTAAACTATGTACATTCACCATCCATTTTATGAGGCCTGGGAACAGCAATGACAAAATCTAATTTCTTAAAGCTTCCACCAACTCCTGCGTGTTGTAACCACCAAAAAGTATTGGGACACCTGACCCTTACACTTTAGTTGGGACTTTAATGACTTTAATATGAAGTTGCCCCCCACCCCCCCACCCTTGCAGCTATAACAGCTCTCACTCTTCTTGGAAGGCTTTTCACATGATTTTGGAGTGTCTGTGGGAATTTGTGCCCATTCATTCTGTAGAGCATTTATGAGGTCAGGCACTGATGTTAGCTGAGAAGCCCTGTCTTGCAATCTTGTTCTAGTTCATCCCAAAGGTGCTGGATGGGGCTGACATCAGGGCTCTGTGTGGACTAGTCACGTTCTTCCACACTGAACTCATCCGACCATGTCTTTATGTAGCTTGCTTTGTGCCCTGAGGCACAGTCATGATGGAATATTAAAGGTTTTTCCCAAAACTGTGTCTGCAAAGTTGGAAGCATGACGTTGTCCAAAATGTCTTGGTATGCTGAAACATTAAGATTATTCTTCACTTAAAATAAGGGGTGTAGTCCAAACCTTGAAAAACAGGTTTGTCCCAATACTTTTGTCCAGATATTGTAGCTCCATAACATAGTGTTAATGGTTCTGATTTGATCCTTTTGTGGTTGGATGATGCCTCAGAAAGTGGGAAAGTTTCTTGTTGAAAAGATGCTATGCACAAGTACTCAGCAATGAAGGGAAAAAGCCATCGGTCTAGATGTCGTTTCTGTTGGTACTTAAAGTGATGGTTTGGCATCTTATTTCTCCCTTAGCCCAAATGTAGCCAAGATAAGTTTGTGAAGTTTACTTTGTTCATTTTGCACTGGAGCTGCAAATATTGCTGAGATGTCCCACCAATTAGCATTGTACAGACTATGTCTCAGTCATCACACACTTTCCTCAGACCATGTTAAGTGGATAAATCATCCCAAATGGCAGTCATTCTTAGAGGAAGTATATGGATAACAGTGTGTCAAAGTGTCATAAACCACATACACAAGTCTAGTACAGATTAACTGGTTTAGGGAAAATGTGTGATGATTTATCCTGCAGTTTGCAAGGTTGGCTACATTACACGCAAGCATCCTTAGTGTTGTGGCTGTACCTTTATTTACCCCTGAAAATACACCAAACCCCTAAATAATTTGTGGAACTGACCCCTTAATTGTTCCTTAAAATTAGATTTAAGGCATGAGTGTGAAACCCCTTAATCTTAAATTTAAGGTTCTATCAAATGTGAAAAAGTAAGGGGAAAATTCACTAGTTTTACCCCTTAATCAGCCTTAATCTGTGCACCTTTTCCCTTAATTTTATTTTTTCCCCATACAGGAAATTAAGGTCAAAATTAAAGTAATTTTAAGGGGTAAAATTGAGGTGATTGGTTTTGTAGTGCTCTAAAGAGGCAAAGTTCACACACCGAACATGTCTTGACTATTTGTCCGTGGTTAGGTTTGGGAGGGCACCAAACTTGTTTTTTTGTTGAATTATCCCTTTAAGAATGACACTTTCCTTTAGAGTCCTGTGTATGTTGTGTTCTTGTACCTCCACAAGGTGGAAGCAAAGGATAATAAAGACACTGAAATGTAATAATGTTATTGTGTGGTGTCATCTCCCTCCTTTCTTTTTCACACACACACACACACACACGCACACAGGCACACAGGCACACACACACTTTCTACTTAGTGCTATAGGCACTATTGTGTCTGTGCTGGTTGCTAGTGTCCATTCCTTCCTGTCAGTTTGTCAGCTGTGGTGATAGAGGGAGCTGAGTGGACAGAATTCTATGATGTTGCACACACACACACTGACTTTGCCGCTGGTCCATTTGTTCTCAATCCAATGGCAAGTTTAACTCGGGTCAGCAGTAGTTTCTGAGCGCTCGGGGTAAGACGTGAAGAAAGGCTGCCCACACACACACACACACGCACACACAGTCAGTCAGTGTCACCGCTGTGCTGAGAATGATCCACCACCCAGATCCACTCTGCTCACTGGTGGTCCTGTGGGAGTCCTGAACATTGAAGAGATAAAGGGGTTAACGCAGAGTGATGCAGAGAAACAGATGGACTGCAATCTATATCTGCAATGACAGAGTGCCCCTGTATGGTCAGCTGAGCTGATAAAATAGACAATAGATGGGGATATAAGGAAGGTTGACCTAATTAAATCATATGTGTATATGTAAATAGGTATATTGTTGCCATTGGGCCAAAAAACATTTTTTTCACATACTCATAAAATGCCGTGTTTTACATTGATTAAAAAATCCAGTAGAATTTGTTCAAAATTATTTAATACAATGTTGTTACACTGACTTAAGTATAAGGTTGTCTGAGACATATTAATAAGCTCAAAAGCATTTATTTGTTGTAAGAATTTTCTGAACCTAACCTGAAACCTATCCTCAGGAACCAAAAAAGTTCGGTTAACTTTCTTTATTGCCATGTTTTTCCCACATATTTTCCCTTGAAATGTATGACAACTGACACACAAACACACACATACACACACACACACACACACACACACACACACACAATGCAGACCTGCACCATTGATTTTCACTGCATTTGTGTTTACCCACTACAAATTGCTTGGAAGATGACTCCTGTGAGCACACGCTAAAACAATTTTGGGACACTCTGCACAAATCAATCGCGCGTGACCCCAGAGATGTCAGTAGCAGCTGATTAGTGATGAGCGCTCATCCAAAAAAAAAAAAAAAAAAAAAAAGGAAACGTCCACTAATCGCCTCCTGAGGTCGATCGAAACTGGGACACATATCTAAAGATCTACAAGGCACAAGCTGCTCCACCCCCAAACCTTGCCGTGATAAAGTTAACATGTGGTTAGAGAATCAGCATTACAAAATGGACCGGGCCTAAAATCCTCAATATATGTTCACATGGTGCCTGCCTCACAACAACTGAATTCTGCATTCATGGTTCAAGTGATTAAAAACCATTGTGCAATGAATAGACATTTATGCATCTTTACTAAATTGATGGATGTACAAAAACATATTTCTTTACTAGAACTAGGCTAGCAAACAGCTTAAATGCCTCCTTTATATAATTGGTTTTGAAATAAACTATATATTTCACTGTAAAACTAAAAAAAAAACTATAAATAT
Source organism: Hydrocynus forskahlii (assembly GCA_037974365.1). NCBI lineage: Eukaryota > Metazoa > Chordata > Actinopteri > Characiformes > Alestidae > Hydrocynus > Hydrocynus forskahlii. The sequence continues at coordinate 14,589 of JBBPCX010006632.1, forward strand.
GTGAAGAATATCACCTCAGTGTCCTACATGCCTAAAAAGAATTTGCTTTGGTTATCTGCCTAAGTAGCATTAAATCTGAATTTAAGACTAAGAGACAAATTGCAAATGGCGCTGTATCTATGTAGGTAGTGCAAAAAAATCAAGCTGACTGACAAAAAATGAACAAATCAGGGAATGTTTAATTCTGCTAAATGGTGGTCAGTTAATGCCTAAAGCACAAATAAAGCCCCCAAGTGTAACGGTGGATTTCAGAATTGAGGACAAATAACAAATTAGGACTAACAAAATACACTATTACTTGAGGGTGTGAGTTATTGCATTACGGATATTTACAGCCTTCAGAATCCTGAACTGCTCACAGCAAGGTAACTTTATCATGGCCCAAGCCCCGTTTGTCTAAGGCCAAATGGTGATTGGGGCTACATATAACCTCATTGATTCGCCTCCATTCAATTAGACGAACGGAGGGATGGAGGGGGTTGAAGATAAGTGCAGTAGGGGACGTGGAGCCGGGAGGAGGTCACTTTGAATTAGCAGGCCCCGGATACTACTGCCAGAACACTATCAAACTAATTAGCCAGTAAGTGTCCCCTACTGGTGCTGTTGGCTGCTCTGACTTACATACGCATACTTATACACACACCTACATAAAGTCATTGACGCAAATGAAATGGGGAAAGGTTCCCAGAGCGAGCAGGCGAGCTGAAGATATTGGTGTTTGATAGATGCAGATAATGAAAACAAACAGAGCTGTCACGTCCATTTGAGTGTAAGGTTTTTGACAAATTTACTGAGGGAACTCTTACATGAGCTTGTCTGTGTTTACTGTTTTGTCACAACTCTGCCACTATTAAAGGCATTGTTTGGCAAAAATTCCACATTTACACTATATGGACCAAAGCATTGAGAGACACCTCCTAATTATTGGATTCAGGAGGTCCATTACATCCAGTGAAGAGTAATCTTAATGTTTCAGCATACCAAGACATTCTGGACAACGGTATGCTTCCAAATTTGTGGACACAGTTTGGAAAAGAACCTTTTCTATTCCAGCATGACTGTGCCGCAATACACAAAGCAAGCTCCATAAAGACATGGCTGGATGAGTTTGGTGTGGAAGAACTTGACTGGTCCACACAGGGTCCTGACCTCAACCCATGGGCGCCGGACCCCCACCCCCACAGTTGCGTACCCCCCCACATTAAAAATGCTTCCAGTGCCCCGGCCTCAACCCCATCCAAGGCCAGGCCATGCCTTCTTGTCCAACGTCAGTGCCTAACCTCATAAACGCTCTACAATGAATGGGCACAAACTCCAAAATCTTTATGGACCTTGCTTTGTGCACTGGAGTACAGTCCTGCTGGAATAGAAAAGGTTCTTCCCCAAACTGTGTTTACAAAGTTGGAAGTATGGCGTTGTCCAAAATGTCTTGGTATAAAGAAGCATTAAGATTGAACTTCACTGGAAGTAAGGGGCCTAGCCCAAACCCTGAAAAACAGGTGTGTCCCAATACTTTTGTCCATATAGTGTAGTTTGTCTGTCTGTCTGTCTCTCTCTCTCTCTCTTAATCTCTCTCTCTGACTCTATCCCTCTCTCCGTCTCTCTCTCTCTCTCACTCTATCCCTCTCTCTGTGTTTGTTCTTGCTCATGCTATTCTCTCTCTTTCGAGTGACCCTGTCCTCATAATCGCTCAAAGCTACATCTAGCCTTGTGTAACCCAGGTGTGTGCCTGCCCAATTCAAAAAATAAAGGTTCCAAACGAATGTGTGTGTGTTTGAGCTGGTGAAGAAGATAATTGTGTTCACTGCACACAGAAATAACTGCAAAAAGGAAAGAATTAGATGGCTCCCATTTCTAGGTTGCAGTAGTTCTGAGATGGAGCTTTGGGGAGGACCCACTGGGAGCCGTCCAAGAGGCCAAAAGGGCCAAGGTGAGATACCTTTATAAAAATCTTGGCCTGGTTAGAAATGGTGTGACAGTTAAATTCTGTTGAATCCACAGCAACACCATGTGACCAGCGCATGTAAAGGTTATCCATTTCTCTCTGTCTTTTCTCTCTTCGCCCTGCAGTGTGGCAACTGCCAGGCTCAAATGTGCCGACCTTGGCTCTCTCTCTGTCTTTTTCTCACACTTATTCTCCCTCTTCATCTCTGCGACCACTGTAGATGGGGAGCACCCACTAAATATAACTAAAAAACACCTGACTCACTATTTATGTCACTATTTATGTCAGTTCAATATATATTATTACTGTCTACCAATTGCAGCTGAATCTTTTAACTGGTACCTATCGCACAATGCACAGATGTTACTTGTCACTTTTCACTTATCACACTTATTACGCCATGTCACTTTATTACTGTATCACTATCACTTTATCCCCTTGTTTCTCTTTATATCCCTTAAGATTTTTTATTAATATTTTTTGTTGATGTGTGTTTGCTTTTTATAAGATGTTCTACGGTGCTGTAAAAACTACGGTGCTGTAATATATCCTTATATTACACTACGGACAGGAGAGGTCAGTTACAGACTGTAAGTACAAATAGTATGGTTTTATACTTTCAGCAATGCTGAAACGCAGTGATACACTATTTGGACAAAAGTATTGAGATGCCTGACCATCATGCCGCAGGGCTTTGCATTCAAATACATTCAAAGTATAATATGGAGTCTGTCCCCCATTTTGGAGTGTTTCCGTGGGAATTTGTGTCTATTCATTCTGTAGAGCATTTATGAGGTCAGGTGCTGATGCTGGACGAGAAGGCCTGACTCACAATCTCCGTTCCAGTTCGAGACTTTGCACGCACGCAGCAACCCCGCCCCCATCTAAACCCCGCCCCCACGCGCAAACCCCGCCCCCACGTGTAGACCGATGCCTCCCCCTCACATTAAAAATGCTTCTGACGCCCCTGGTATGCTGAAGCATTAAGATTACCCTTCACTGGAAGTAAGGGGCCTAGCCCAAACCCTGAATTAAGAGGTGTGTCCCAATACTATATAGTGTATGTAGCTTTCTAAATGTACATATACGGTGTTATAGCACACTGAGGACTACATGGTAATGCTGAGTGGACTGTAGTTCTGTTTTTTTTTATATAAAGCTGTACATTTCAGTAATTGCGATGTAATTAGAGAGCGTTTTCATTTGACATGCTCCGTTGTGGAGAAGATGGGAGTCTCTCTCACAGAAAGATCCCTCAGAGAACATTATTACATTCACTGAGTATGATTATGTCACCTGGGACACTGATAGTGAGTTTATTACAGTGACTTGGTGAATATGGTCAGTTTGAGAACAGTATCATGTTTAGGATTGCTGCATTTCTGACCACACAAACACACACACACATACACCCACATGCATACACCACACACACATATGTATACTCACACATACACGTACCCTACACACACACATACACACTCACACACACACACACACACACACACACACACACACACACACACACACATACACACACATACACATACACACACTCACACACACACACACACACACACACACACACACACACACACACCCACACACACAAACA
>JBBPCX010006652.1:0-10420 GCA_037974365.1 Hydrocynus forskahlii
AGAGAGAGAGAGAGAGAGGGAGAGAGAGAGAGAGAGAGAGAGAGAGAGAGAGAGAGAAAGAAAGAGAGAGAGAGAGAAAGAAAGAGAGAGAAAGAGAGGGAGAGAGAGACAGAGAGAGGGAGAGAGCGAGAGAGAAGGTGAAGGAGAGAGAGAGAGAGAGAGAGAAAGAGAGAGAGAGGGAGAGAAAGAAAGAAAGAGAGAGAGAGACAGCGAGAGAGAAGGTGAGGGAGAGAGAGAGAGAGAAAGAGAGAGGGAGAGAGAGGGAGAGAAAGAGAGAGACAGCGAGACAGAGATAGGGAGAGCAAACAAGGCATGAGAGCGTAAAGAGGGAACCTGAGAGATAAAGAGTGAAAGAGAGAAGGAGAGAGAGAGAGAGAGAGAGAGAGAGAGAGAGAGATGGAGCAATAAAGAGAGCAAGAGAGAGAGTGAGAGAGAGAGAGAAGGAAAGAGGTGGAGAGAGATACATAAACAGAGAGAGGAAGAGAGAGAGAGAGGGAAAGAGAGAAGGAGGGGAAGAGAGAGAAAGTGACAGAGAGAGAGAGAGTGAGAGAGAGAGGGAGGGTGAGCTAAGCCCTCAGGCTGCCTCTCACTAGCGGCTGGTCGTCCGACAGACGGCGGACCGACGCGATGCCTGAGGATCTGTCACTCCTTCACAGCCGTCTGACATTAAACCAGCACTGATACGCTCACTCTGCTCCACACAGGTGTGCACAGAGACGGACCTTACAGCCCCTAAGAGCTCCACCGCACAGCTTTATTCTTCCATTCTGCCAAAGCTGAAAGCCTTTGATCAATTTCTGTTTTCTCCTCGGTGAGAAATTCCAGTAGTTCATCAGAAATTGAAACATTATATTATCATCGCCATCAAAACAGAACATCATGTCTCCAAAAGAGCGACTTAACATCAGAAGCAAAATCCAACCATCCATCTATATGCCCTACTGTCTGACCATACGTCTGTCCATCCGTCCACCCATCCGACTGTTATGGTAGATTTTGAAATCATACGCATATGATACATGACATGACTGTGGATATGCCAAAATATGGTATAGCATTCTTTCACTTTGTCTGTCCTTTGCGTGAAGAGTACTGGGTTGCCTATAAAGACACCATGACCGTAACCATATTTGGTTATAAGCTATCCTGGTACAGAATAGCCCAGCTGGTGGACTGAACAACAGGTTTTATGACCATAAGAACACAAACCCAGGAGTATAAAGGGGAGATCCTAACAGCCTCACAGTGTGGATCTACCGACAGGCAGTGGTGCTTTGCTATTTTGCTGCCTTTATTTGGCAAACAAAAGGAAAGCGCCTATATCATTTTCTGTTGTATACTTGCTTTTATTGGATTTTCCTAGAAGCTTAAGTTTTAGCCATGACACCTCCACCCATTCATTTGTCTATCCATCCATCCATCCATCCATACATGCATCCGTCCGTCCATGCATCCACCCATCCATCCATACATGCATCCGTCCATGCATCCACCCATCCATCTGTCCACCTGTTCATCCACCCATCCATCTGTCCACCTGTTCATCCACCCATCCATCTGTCCACCTGTTCATCCATCCGACCATCCACCTGTCTGTCCATCCATCCATTCGTTCCTCCCTCCATCCGTCTGTAAACCATCCATCATCCATCCATCCATCCATCCATCCATCCAGCCATCCATCCATCCATCCTTCAATCCGTTTGTCCAACCAACTGCCTGTCCATCTTTCCCTTTGTTCATTTCTAGACTCCTTAACCATCCATACATCCATCCATGCATCCGTCCATGCATCCATACATCCGTCCACCCATCCATCTGTCCATCCGTCCATCCATCCATATATCAGTCCATCCCTCCATCCATAATCTTCTTCTTCATCCTAGCGTTTATCCCGCATGGCAGGGTCCGCTTTGCTGCAAAGCCGTCTCCACTTGGCGCGGTCGAGGGTGTTGTCTGGGGCGTTGATGATCTTAAGGTCTTCGCCATCCATAATCTGATCTCCTTATCCTTATCCAGGGCGGCCGGGGGTGCTGGAGACCATCGTAACACTCACAGGATGAAAGGTTAAGTGTACCTAGCGTGCAGTAACTTGGTTGAATAGCGGACACTGATTTAAGTATAGCTTTACAGGTTTAAGGAACAGATGTGGACTACTTGAGCACCGATGTATGTCGCTCTGGATAAGAGCATCAGCTAAATGCTGTAAATGTAAAGGTGAAGACTCACTGGGCAGGGGACACCACAGGGTAGATACACACACCCACATTCACACACACACTCATACCCAGGGGCAAACTCATGCAAATTTCTCACAGAAAGGACCCCCAGGGTGGTCCATTCATCATGAAATGTTGGCACAATGTGAAGGTTAGGTGATTTTGTAAGAATTATACAAAAATGTGAAAACAATTTCCTTTTCCTGTAAGTGACAATATGGGATTCCCAAATGCACCAGCAAGGTATGGCATTATGGTGGCATTATAATGGACAGTTAAAGCGAAACTCTTTCTCAGGATTCAAAAGCTCTTTTCTGCACAGGTGAATGGTTACAATAGTTACTATAGTTTAATAGACATCGGTTTGATGTGAACCTCTCCATTCTGGAGCAACATACCACGTCAGAACTGCTCACACTGCTGGTGAATGGAACCAGATGTCTGAGTTTAAGGTGTCTAAAAGCTTCTTCACAAACAAGTCAAACTCATTATGAACACTCTGCCTGATGCTTGAGCGGGGTGGAACCTATTGTTAAAGGGTAGGGCCTATTGTTCCCCTTCAACAGCTCTGCTCACTTGCTTCCTGGCACTGTGTCCTGTTTCTCTACCACGGGAGAAGCAGGAACATCCGTTCAGCACAGTCGCCGTTCAGCACAGTTGGCTCCTGCGAGTGCGGCTTTAAGGCAGATTTATCTCCAGAAATCCTTATAGCCGTCAATAAATAAAGTCCCTATTAATTTGCAGTGTACTAAAAGAAGGTATTAGCCCAAAAAGTGTTGACAGAGAGATGCAAGGCAATGTACAAAATGACAAATTTAACATCAAAAGATGTGTAGGTTTACTGGTGGGGTTGGATAGTGAATAAAATCATTGCAATTTGGGTTTGGACCCCTGGTTCTGTTCACCACCACAGTAAAAACATTCGAATCAGTAAAACCCTCAACAATTACACATCAAACCCATTCGGAATGACTGTTTACAGCTCCAACACTGAATTATGCAAAGGAATTGACCTTTAACCTTTGGAGATTGAGAGTTATTACTTTTGTTTTTGCTGTATAATTCAAATGTAATTACCAATGACATTTAATCCCAAAGGGAGCTGGAATGAAATACATTTACATTCAATTTACATCTCAGCTTTTCATCTGCACCTGGGATGGGATTTTCTCAATATCAGCATCCATCAGTATATGAGGTTTGAGAAGTTGGAACCATGATAGCCATGACATGCTCAGAAAAGTCTATATCATCATGTGGCCCAAGTCTATTTCATCATGTGGCCTAAGTCTATATCATCATGTGGTGTGAGGTTTAGAAATCTGCACTTTCCACTAAATTTCTCTGCTTGTTTTAACAAAATATGAGAAAAAAATCAAATAAAGTAATATTTGAGAGATGTTACATTCAATATTTTCACAATGTTTATTCCAATATTTCATTTTTAAAAAGCATATCATAATGTAATATATATTACAGAGATAACTATGCTACTGACCTTTTACTAACAGATATCAATCACTGTCTTGGCACTCTATTGTTAATATCAGTGTACTAGTATTGTGTCCAGTACAGCATTTCTTAATAAATATTCAAAATTTTTAATGAAAAGCTATTTAAGATCATTTCTATTCATTTGCTAACTTCGACAACAACAAAACCCAAGAATAGACATTTTTCTACATAACTTCAGCACTTTCTGCTACATTTCATGCCCTTTTTTATTCCACTACGTTAAATCCAGCAACTAAACAGTGTTTACGCACTACAGTGAGCAGAGGTATGTTCTGAGTAGAGGCTGTTTTACTTATTTTCACTCTGAAAATGTGTAATTTCACCCTGGGTGCCCAAACGTTTACATATGACTCAAAGTGTGTAGCCCTAAAAGCCTATGAACATTTGCTCTGTTAATAATACTGTTATAAAGCACCATCCTCACCTGTATTCCCGAGTGTAATGCAGTATCAGGTAGGGTCTGTGTAAAACATCCTTCATACTAGAAGCAAGAACCGCTGGAGTAAAAAATATTTTTTTCAAAAAATTTTGTTCTATACATCATACAAATTTCGTAAATCACATATTATGTGAAAATAAGTAAAACAGCCTCTAAAGAGAATACCACATCTTGGCTGGTAACATATCAGAAGCAAAATAAAACTTAAAAGTGGCTAAAAGTGGAAGTTAGGTTAAAAGGAAATATATTTAAACTGGCTTTCTGAGGTCCAGCAAATATCCACAAACTGAAACACCGTATCAGCAGCCAGCTGAATGTTTTCTCTTGGTCCCGATGACAGAAAAAAGTGAAACATTATATTTTATTTTCTGGTGCACCTTCTGGAATTTCATGGTACCTTTTGTTTTATATAACATTCTAAAAACGAGAATTTGTCTCTTCAGACTATATTACATGATGAATCGCACTTAATATGAGCAGGGACATACAATGACAAGGAAAGAAGCTTTCATGCGTATGCAGCATTCCGTATTTGGAATCCTTTAAAATGAATCATTGTGCCTTTTGTGCATGTCTAGATGACATTCCTGCTCTATTATGACTGTCTAAATTGATGTTAACACAAAGAATCGCTCCAGTATTCAAGCATGCAGTCTCAATATATTGGTGGTGTCGTTCTGGCCTCATATTAATAAAGCTTTCCAGTCTCACAGTCAGCAAACCCCGCTCTAACGGCCTTGTTTATATTCCTCACTGTTTCTCACCCTTTCATTAGCAAGCAAATTTATAAGTGATTAGAGAGCATTCGTTATTTAGGAGAACGGGTATGAGGAAGAGAAAGCATTGACGATAAAGAACTAATGATAGTCCCTTAAGCAAAGAAGCCCCGTCTGTCTCCTTTACACTTTATTTGAAGGCTGCCTGCATAAGAACTTCATGACACATCCATGAGCACTGGATAACATTCCAAAAGCAATCAGTATTTATGAACAGTATATGTCAGTATTTGATGCAGATGAAGTATTGACATTAAACTGACCTTAAATTAAACAGGACTTTGGGGTTTGGGGGCTTTGTGTTGTGTTTGAAGGCTGTTTGGCTGCTGCTTGACCATACTGACCTGTTTAAGTGTCAATTCACAAAATTGCCACATTATGTCAATTAAAGGACTGACAAATTATATATAGAGTTGCAAGGAAAAGTAAATGAACCTTTTGGAATTTCATGGTTTTCTGCATTAATTTTTCATAAAATGTGGTCTCTCTCTCTCTCTCTCTCTCTCTCTCTCTCTCTCTCTCTCTCTCTCTCTCTCTATGTATCTCTCTCTCTCTCTCTCTATGTATATATATATTACCTCTTTCCCCGTATTGTGCACTTTTAATATAATAGTTTATATAATAGTAATAATAATATATAATAGTAATATAATAGTCACTTTTAATATAATGAAAAAACTGTGTTAATGTGCGATGAAATTATTGTCTGCGTTAAGTAAATAATGCGTTAACACAATAATAACATGTTAACTTGCCCAGCCTATATATATATACACACACACACACACACTACAGGCCAGAAGGCCCACCCTAAAAAAAATAAAAAATAAAAAAAGCAAAAAGCAATACACTGCTCTTTCAAAAAATCATTACAACAAAACACTTGAACTACTTATGACTGTGTTTCATCAAAATACCCCCCCCCCCGTTTGCCTTTATCACAGCAGCACAGATTCTCGGCATCCTTTCTAGCTAAATTTGGAAATAACTTTTGTCCAAACCCTATCAGCATCTTTTCAAGCAAACAGTTCGGTCTTATTTGCTGGAAACTCATTCCAAACTTGTTGGTCCAGCTAATCTCTGCAGCTCAGTGGGAGAAAGATCCAAAGCGTGGGGAGGCCGAGACTTAATTCTCTCTCTCTCTTCGAAAACCAACAGTTTGAATCATTCTGACAAAATAATGTGTTACTACAGACTAAAAAACAAGTAAATCTGTTTCAAGTGTTTCTCATGTTTTATTGTAATAAAACTTGGAAAGAGCAAGCTATTGTTCATTTTTTTTAAATCTGAGGGTGGGCCCAAACTAATATATAATGAATATATTACCAGTTCACGGCTGTGAGATGTGATTCTCATGGTTAACTCGTGACACTTGAGCCTATGAATTATGAATGTATTGCCACTGAAGTGTGACATGTAATTGCTCATCCAGGCGAAATTTCGCTCGCTTGTAAATGCAATTCTGCTGGCAAGCGCAGATGTGACTGGAACTTAACCCTAAATATCCAGAGAGAAAACTTAGTGTGTTATTTTTCGGAACTGCAGCTTTAATGTAGGTATGAAGCAGGTTCAGCAGGAGCTGCTCCCTAGTGGGGTCGAGTGCTGGAGTGCAGGAGAAGAGCTTTGATGCAGGACAGGGATGAATGCTGAAATGGGGTGATCTGAGGTTGAAGGAGTGGTCTGATTGTTAAAGTCCGTTTGGGTTTGCTCAGTGACTGAAGGGCAGAGGGAGTCAGTGGTCATTTGGGTGAGCTGGCAGACGGTGGAGCCGGTATCATTTATTCATGAAGTCTCTCTCCCTCTCTCCCTGCTCAAAAACTGAGGAATAACTCTTGCTCTTTGATGATTTCCAACAATGACCCGTTTTTCCATCACGACGCTGTATGTTGGAAGCGCTACAGAGAGACAGGTGTTCGCGTCTGCTCTGTACAGCCTCGGAAATCTGCGAAAATCCCTCAGCATCACAACTTAGAGCAGGCAAAGTGCAAAGGCGCACGACAATGGATGCTCGCTTATTTTGTAAAGTCTCCTGAAGGCAGCTCACCCAAGAAAAATGCACAGAAATGGGAGGAAGCAGGTATGGACACCGCATTTAGAACATCTGAACTTGAGTATCTGTGTAAAGAACATGCAGCCATTGCAATAAACCATATATTACTGTGATTAAAGTCTTTGGCTGAGTATGGAGGCCAGAGCAGCTGAGGTTGCTTCTCCTGCTAAATCCCGAAAAGCAACATCTAATCTGCGCTTTTCCACTGGCAGAAGGAACTGTGCAGTACTGTGACCAAATGCTTTTCCATTACAAATAAAGTGACCCTTAGTGCTCAACAGCAGGGCCCAAAGTATGCTGACTGCATCACTGCTCTTTGATGGGTCAAAACATTGTTATCACAACATGGAACGGGGCCACTGGTTTTTTAATGTGGACTTTGTAAAAAAACAGTGGAGATGGAGATCCAAACTATACAAACTAACAACTGGGAAGATGACGACGTTCAAACACTACTATCTGTTTGGACTGAGGATATGTTTCAGTGGGAGTCTTCTATGACGCTAACAAATTTATCTTTAACGCTGTGAGAAACATGAAGGTGTACCAGCACATCACTAAGAAGCTGGGTTAGGTTTTGTGGCTTGGCTAAAGAAAAAAAAAAAAAAAAAATCAAACAATAGTATAAATACTAAAAGACCCCATAAAAAACGACTCTCACAGAAAAACTTTCCGCTGGTTTGACTTCCGCTGGTTTTGGGACAACTGTCCATGAACTGTGGGGAGAGAATTGTGCTGGTGATGCTTCAGAAACGCCATTACCGGGCTGAGATACACTGGGAACCAAAGCGTGATACAACTTGCACGCCATTGCTGAATGGTTTAGGTACAGCATGGTTCCTGTATGCCTATGGAAAAAGCCTTAAGTGGAGATACATGGAAATACCTAAAGATCACACCTAATGATAACAAATGATCTCAATTTAAGTACATAAAGCCCTGCTTAAGCTGGATCAGGTGGTCTAGCAATATCACTCATAAGGGATTTGAACTTCGCATCAAAGTTAAGGTTATAGTTAAAAAGGACCAGACAAAAAAGTAGCAAGCTGCTACCAGATAGTAGGGTATTCTGTCAAAAAAGTGGGCTCACTAAATGAAATCACGTTGCCACGTTTGAGAATAACTTCGCAGATTATTTCATTCTCCTTCTAATAAGGCCATCACCAAATATATGCATTACAGAGGTCCTGCTTTGAGACTGAAGATAAAGAAACTGTGCTAAGTCAGGCTCCACTTCAGTGGTTAGCTAGAAGAAAGGGGGTCATTGTCATGTCATTACCATGTGGTTGGACCATTATACTGAGTGAACTCTGGGTTCTGTGAATGATAGAAGATAGCTTTGGAATTATTACTGAGCAGACTTTAAACCCTACAGACATTCCTGTGCATATTTGTCCAGGAATACAATCACCCTTGTCAGTAATCGCTCAAATGACAGCGCCTCCACAGGTAAAACCAATCCAGATCCAACTGGGCTTCAGAAATGGACTAGTTTTACATGTCGAGATGAGTCAGTGCAGTTCTCACTGGTGTTTCCCAGTGATATTAGTCCATAAACCCATCATATCAGACTGCTTGTGTCCCATGAACAAATTCTGGAAAGACTATAAACTTTTACTGTCTATAAAATGAATGAACCCAGTGTGAAGTCCAACATTGGTAAATATTTCATCGTATTCTGTGGAAAAAGAGTTTTTACTCTTTTTCTGAAGAGTTAATATTTTTCTGTATATATGGAGGCACTGGTCTGCCTCAAATCAAGCACCGCCATGAAGTGTACAGCTCTAAACAATAAATACTGAAATGAAATCCCAAACTAATGACAACAATAACGCTAATATAACCAAACCACAAATGTTATTGCCTGTCATGAAATGGCCTGAGATTGTATGTTTTATGGTATGACAGCTCACGTCGTGCTAATTTGGGTGCGCTCTAGTCCAGGGCTTCCTTTGTGGATAGTAGTTACCACCCTGAATGTACTGTTTATTGACTGTAATATGTAGATAGAGTGGACACTCCCATCTCTGTAATTTACACCTTAAATTCATATCCTGTGCCAAACCACACATGGCTAAGGGGTGAACAAAGGACTAAATCAGGCAAAAGATCAGGTATGGATTACCACTAATGCTAACAGTGAACTGTGCTTTAGTTCTTTATACAGTATAAAACATTTTCTCACCCATATACTTAAGAAGACATCTGTTTAAAAGTGAAGATATTGAAATAGCCATAGTGCTTCATCTGCCTAGAACTGAGAAGATTTGGTGTGAGCAGTTTGTACCTTGGCAGGTGGGCAGGGTGCCGCTCCAGGTGGCATTGTGGGTGCAGGTGCGGGTGCTGCTGCTGGCATTCTCCATCAGGTAACCCGGCTGGCAGGCGTACGAGGCACTGTGGCCGATGGTAAAGGTCTCGCCAAAGCGCAGCCCATTGGCTGGAACACCTGGATCTCCACAGCTGACCACTGTTGGACAAGGACATGAACGTTCTTCAATCAAGTATTACTTCTTATTAAAATCCAGACCCAGTGAAAAGTGATAACTAATAGCTTCCACAATATACGTTTAAGTCTATCAGAAATCTTTTCAAATGCTTCCTTCAGTTGACAATGTTCAACACTGATCAACATTTTAAAATCATCTGTGACAATAATAGCTAAACACGATGTATGAAAATCGGGTTAGATTTAGAATTAAAGAGAGGTATGAACAAAGACAGACATTTAGTGAGGTGTGCATGAGCTTTAAGATAATTTAGAACTTTATACACACGCAAAAGACCTTTAAAATCAGAACAGGGTGATGTGCAGCCTCTTTTGTTGAGTTAGAATCCGCGCTGTTGCATTTTGCTCACATTGTAGAGGATGTACTGCTTCCTGAGGATGCCCGGTAAAGAGAGCATTACTCTGCTTATAACAAATCCATGTACAAGTTTCTGTGCGCCACTCTCAGATGGATTTCTTAAATGAGAAAAAGCTGCTTCAGTGACTAAAACAGCTAAGAATCTAAAGTTAGACACAACTTTTCGACTCCAGGTCTGGTATACAAGTTCCTCACAAAGAAGCTTTCTCTGAATTTTAGTAGCAAAAATCAGCATTCAGTTTTGATTTTTCCATTTTCTTTATTTAAAAGTCCATGCACTTCTTAGCACTATTAGGTGCCGTTGGTATAAATCTCTATGCCAAAATCATGAAACCGGCATCTTTGGTATCTCTAGCTGAAAGTTCAAGTGCATGGTCAAGTGAAAAAAAGGCTTTTGAAGAACAAGTAGCTGAGCACTAAATATAATCTTTAACAAAATAATAGCACTTAGTGGAGCTATAGTCAAGTACACATTTGTCAAGTCCAAGAAAAGGACTTGCTGAGACCCAATTAAGACCAAGTCCAGAGCTTGGAGTCCAAGTCAAGACTGAGTCCAA
>JBBPCX010006672.1:0-18141 GCA_037974365.1 Hydrocynus forskahlii
CTTCCCCAAGCGAATGTACACACACGCACACACACACACACACACACACACACACACACACACACACAAAACCCTAAGCTGCTTTCAACAGAGCCAATTAAGATCAAGTGTTCCTTTAACCTGCCATTCTGCCACAGCAGTGTAAGCAACCAGAGTCAAGGCCAGTGGGCTCACTCATTCTGGGCAAAAGGTTTTCACTCTCCCCCCATCATCACCTAGCCTGCTAGACTTTAACCTCCCAGCCTTGGTAACACTGTGTGACTTGAGAAGCCTCAGCTTTGGGGGAATTACACATTACTAAGACTGGAAGGAGTTTTCAGCCAGTACTTCTTTCTTAAAATGCCAACTAGTATTGTGATGATACTTCTTTGCAATAGATTTCAATTAAATAAATGTTCGATACCACTTTCGACTCTATAGTCAGATATAAAATAAAAAGGTCTTATTTTGTCCAAAATCAAATATATCCACGATTTCTCTTCAATAACTTTCGAACAAGAACAAACCATTGACGACCCAGACTGTGGCATTCACATTACATGAATATATAGCGTGGCTACCGTCTGTAAACAGAACAATCAATCATTTTACAGTAATAGATTCACTATAATTTAGTGCAGTTGTTCAAAAGCTTCTTATACCATCCCGTACAGAAGCAAAGGGAAGGCTTGTCCAAGCTAAAGCTCTTATTCACACAGGCAAATTCTTCATTTTAACTGACACTGGGAGTATGGAGCTGCTCAAACAAATATATTCCAAGGTCATTATTAGATGCTTTATGGTAACAGATGTTCTGGTTAATTTAGCTGTCGTTAGCTCTCATGGCTCTTAGTCTAAGAAAAAGGCTAATCCAATAATAAATCTTTATCAGGACAATAGTTTAACGGCAAATTAAATGTATCAGTGCTACTGAAAACAGGGGCAATAATCAAACTCTATTCAAGTCACATGACTACAGAGGCGGACTTGTGAAAGCAGTACATGCAGTATGAAAGCCTGAGTGCATCTCAAGAAAGAACAAGCAAAGTGTGAATGGCACGAACGGTATCGATACTGCGGGAAACAAGTATTGTACCATTTCAAAACTTTTAAAGTAAAGTAAAGTAAAGCGGTCCCTTATAGTTCACATGTGAACACACCACAGCACAGTACACAGTGTGAAATTCTTTCTCTGTATTTAACCCATTCTCCAAGTGAAAGTCTTTATATCTGAATGCAGTGTCATTAAAGTCTCTTTTGGTGTAATGGTCACGTGTCCCATTACTTTTGTCCTTATAATAATGGGACATAATGGGACGCCTGACAGCCAAACTGATTGGAAGGCACTTTACAGTTCAAATCAATTATACATACTGTGAAAGCAACCCAAGAGTATCTCAAGTAAAAGAAATGCGATATTCTTATAGCAAAGTCAATAACCTGATCTCAACCCAGCAGAGCAGCTTTACAGTTATGGACAAAAGAAATGGGATGCCTGACCTGCACGAAAACCGACCAAGACATATAGAGCTGCGTGTTGCGAGTACCCTGAACACAAAAAGCACCTAACTTTCAAAATAAATGGTTTAAAAAAAAACGCGTTAGTGCGTGATAAAATAATTGTCGGTGTTAAGTAAATAATATGTTGACGCGTGACCAGCCCTAATACACATATATATATATACATGACAGAATGTAGTTTCATACTATGAGGGATATAAGAGAAAGATATGGACAAAATAAGGAAACAGCAGCGAGTGTGTGAGTGAGAGAGAGAGAGAGATAGACAGAGACAGAGACAGAGACAGAAATAGAGAGAGAGAGACAGAGACAGAAAGAGAGAGAGAGAGACAGGAGTAGATATGCTATGCTCTTTTCAGTGAATAGTAGAAAGAAAGCGCTGTTAATAAGTTCAGTTGTATCTGTCTGCTTTTCCCTTTCCAGACAGCCACGACATTCCACTGAGCCCCAGCTTCGTTCTTCCTCCCAATTACCTAATTTAGGCCCTACATACAGAACACACACACACACCACACACACACGTTTCTGTAGAATCAAAATGTATAATTATTTATTAGTTCAACTGTCTCTCGTTTAATATAAAAGAAATGGACATTTTTCTCTAATAATACTGTGCAAGGAGAGATAAATGCAGTCCTTCTGACACACACACAGTTTAAAAAGTTTAAAGCTGAAACTGTAATTACGAGTCAAATTATCAGTATCATACGCTGTACTGTAGGGCTGCACTGCCTGTCATCCGTTAATCTTAACAGTCATACAGTTTCACGTAGTTTCAAAACTGATAAGCAAATCAGCCCTACAGCCTATCAAAACAGAAAGAAACTTCCATTAAGAAACTTTATGAGAAAAATGTCTAACTATAAAGACCATTTATAATTTATGCCAAAGAAAAAAAAAAGACAAAAATAGAGATATGAGATTTTGTTATACAGACAAAAATATGCACCCATTATATAAAAGAGAGCTCCTATATTATCCACTATATCAGTGCATTATGCAGTGAGTACTAACACCGACTGTGGCGAGGGACACTCAACTTTAAAGGGTGCCAAATGTCAGACAAGAACAAAAGGAGTGTGAATATGAGAGAGAGAGAGAGAGAGAGAGAGAGAGAGAGAGAGAGTGTATATGTGGATATGTAGTGTATATGTGGATATGTAGTGTAGATTATGCAGTGTCGGGCAGGTTGAAGGTGCAGAGAGATTAGCATCAGCAGGCAGGTGCCGTCTTCAGCGTGCTCTGTTCTTACTGTACGGCCCGGCCTCCATTTAGGCACGAGACAGGCTCGGCAATTTCACACAACAGGTTCACTTCACCACTGATGGTGCAACACTGTGATCTACAGCGCGGCATGAGAATGCGGGCGTTAATATTAATATCGGACACATTCACCATGCTCGCTAGTCTGTAATCACAATGTTTACTTAATTAGTAATTTCAAAATTAATCACAGGCCACGTTCCAGCACTTCCCTGGAAGTGTGTGCAGAACTTGCTCACAGTGTCGGTTCATCTTAACAGAGAACTGCTGCCTGCCATCATAACTGTGAGTAACGGTTCCTCGGCTTAAGCAACACGTGAAATTAACCGAGGTTAGAAAGGAAGAAGGAAAACAACACCAGTCGGGATGGGAGCCGCCGACTTTGGCAAAAAAATGGAGCTCCAGTACTGGATCTGTCGGGAGAGTTCAGAACCAAACCAGATCCAACACACCTGAGCCAGTTAATGAGGGCCTTCAGGAGACTTTGAGCCAGCATTGTAATTAAACTCTCCAGCACCAGACTGGACCAGCCGATAAATTGGTTAGCTGATAATGTTGGCCAGAGTCGACCAGCCATGGTTTAATTGGTAGTTTTCAAAACTGTTGCCAAAAATTACCAACGATTTTTGTTATATCGTCATTAAAAACCCAAATTGCAAAGAAGTCTAGGTAGCTCCACTCCCAGGGCTTCAATACTCCTATTACTTCAGACTGCTGTTTATTTGAGTTTAAGAAATGTCACAGTTAAGACCTGGCAATAGTGATAAGACAATACTAAGGTATAAAATGTAAAATCATAAAATCTGATAATACGCACTCACTGTTTTTTAGATGTCAGGAAGGAAAGCACTGGTTGTTGGTGAAAACAGAAAGGGGGTGCTGGTGACAGGATTACTAAATATGCGGCATATACCAAAAGAGAAAAGCTGCTATGGCAATGCTTCGTAATGTTTCATGGGGTGGTTGGTGGCCTGGTGGAGTTGCCCCTGCGATTGGAAAGATGTTGCTTCGAATCCCAGGATTGCCAGTGGCACCACTGAGGTATCCACGAGTAAGGTACCGTCCCCACACACGGCTCCACGGGCGCTGTGCTACTGGCTGCCTGCTACATGTGACAAAAATGGCCACAAGTAATTTAACTGAAACCCACACACGCTTCAGTGTGTGTTAAGAGGGCTGATTGACGGTGCACAATATCACACATATTCTGACCAGTGTGTACGAAACTTATTTTCAAGAGGTAAAGTGTGTTTACTGACTGATTCTAGAGCGAGTTGGCTGGTATGACATCTGTCATCAGCTGTGAACAGCTTCCTTAAATCCTGAGCAGTTTTTAGAAAGATTTTTGTGTTACTCTATGCTGTCCTCATGCCACAGCTTAGGTTTAGATGCATTATGCATGCCTTTTAATTTAATGATGGCATCTGATGTTCAAACTTGTCTGTTCAGTCTGTAGTGCTGTAATAGAAATAAGCAGGTTACCGTGCAGTGTCTGTTAGTGTTCCTTCTGACTTAAAAGAAACAGACAAGAAATCGCTCTGTTGCTAGTTTAATCATTTTTATACAAGAAACCAGCAAAGAGGACCTCTGAACCTGATCAAGAGGAAACTGAAACTGATTTATTACTAAATTTCTAAGCATATTATCAATAATGAGTATTCAACTGCAGTTCTGTATTTGATTAATAATTTGAACCAGCTACTGTAAACAGGTAGATGTCCGCTTTCCCCCACTCTCTTGCTCTGCCATGGTGGGGGAAAGAGGTTAAGTGGTACTGAGCACAAAGCAGGTGTTCTTTATAGTAGAGATTCAGAACACCGGCACTGTTATCTCGCTTCTCACCACCAAATCACTTTAAATGCCAACCAGATAACACATTATTATGTATATTACTCTAGAACATACATTCTCGCTCTCTCTCTCTCTAACGTAAGAGTACTGAGGATGGACAGATGGAGGGAGGGAGCATTCTATATCTCCGCATATGAGAGAAAAATAACGAAAGGGTGACATTTAAAGCTGAACAACTCGTGTTTAAAAATCTCTTAAAACACATGATGTGTGTACACACACACTCACCTCTTCCTCTCAGTGAAAGACCTTAGGGTCCAAATAAAAAATAATCCAAAATGCCAAAAGAAGCCAAAGTTGCCTTTCCACTGGCACTCCACCTCCCGAGTCTTTTGGAGCTCAACTCTGAGCTCAACTTGGCAGTAAAACACCCCACAAAAATAAATCAATGCAATCAATAAAAAAATTAAACAGCACTGAGTCAGATTAAAACAAGCCATTAAGGACAGGCGCATTCTGATTTACCTGCCCGCCAAGGGTGTACATGGGTTATGACTGTCCAAAAAAAAAAAAAAACACCACATATACTCCTACATACCATGGCTGTTGAACCAGTTGTTTTCTACTCAAGCACATTTAACACTGAGCAAAATCCTATGACTCGAGCACATTTAGCAGCAATTGGAATTTGAAGGAACGCATTTCTGGTTCTCATCGAACGCACCATTAACCAATCTGTAGACTGTCAAACCCCAGATTTCAGTTTTAAATTCAAACCCTTACAATTTTCTACTAACTGTTTAAAGCCAGGAGGTTTTTGTTCTGACAGCACTGATACTGAGATTGCAATATGCCTTGATATGTTTCAAACACACCAGAGACGGAGAGTTGGGTCAAATATTCAAATCCGTTATTAGAAAAATATGCAGCTTGAAGGTTACACTGAGAACGGTGTCAATCTAACAAGATCAACAGACAAATCTTAAGTATCTGTAACCTTGAAGTTACTAGTTTTGTTACATAACACTAACATTTCACCTCATATGTTTTAGGCCGAAAAAGTTTTGGAGAGGCAGTTAGCTGATGAATGTTGAACCTTTCATCCATTTAAATCCATACAAGTAGATCTAAAAACTAACTTCAGCTTGAGGTTTACTGACACCTTCCTGCAACACTTCCTATGTGCTTCAGGTGTCCTCTAACTATCTGCTTCCCAGGTCCAGAGACCCCCTTCTGGAGCTCCTCACCTGGTCTTTAGCCGGCTTTAGCAGAACCTCTCTGCTTCCTGCTCTGGACCTAACAGATCAGAACCTCTGACCAAAGTTTAAGATGCACTGTTCACTGCCCTCTGGTGGGAAACAGAGACATCTCAAAGTCCTGAACAGAATATGTCAGATTATAATTTGCATCCTGAAAATCCTAATTTAATTATCCTAATAATGTAGTTTATTATTATATTCGAATATTATTATACTTCAAAATGAATAATACGTAGTGACCCATTCCTTACCAAACAGTCCTCATACTGTTAAAGATCTGAAGCTCAGATCCTCTGCTGAATTTACTTTCTCTTCTCCATCCGTCAGCATTACATAAGTCAGGCCCGGTACATTCATATCCCTCACCTCATAATGCGTTCATACTCATCACATACTCATCACTGTTTCCCTTTTTATTTAGGTGTTAGAACTGCTTACTCATAATTAATACTCATCCCTGAAACACACAGGTGAACTTGCAACAAAGGCTGTCCTGTATTTTTAAAATCATCAACGTTTCCTGGAGCATCAAAAATACCAGCGAACGCTCATCTGAAACGTTTAAGACAACGCACCGTAAAAAACTGTGGGCTCATTTGCATACTGCAGCCGTCGGCAAAGGCTGATACTGCAACAAAGATTAGCACGTAATAAACTGTGCGGTTCTAACGTGGGTAAGAGAGCAGAGACAGAGAATGTGAGAGTGAAAGAAATTAAGGCATCACATGGCCTCATTTCAGAAGTAAAAAGAAACTACTCATCTACCAAACTTCCAGTTCTCTGAGCCCTTCAGTGAAGGTCACCACAGTTTCTCTTTGTCAAAACTGCCACCCTCGTTTCCCCATGTCATTCAATTTCTGCCCCCAAATATTGAAACTAACTGAGCTACTTCTTCTTTAAAGATGTATAGAAGAATTCCTCCCTCAATAGGGCAATAGGACATCACCACTGAACAGCACTTCAAACAGAAAAAAAAGTTACTAAATGTTGATGTGATAATTTATTTACCACCTACACATCCAGCCCCCATAACTGCTTGTCGTTCAGAGTTGTGTTGAAAACACAGCAGCAGTGACCATCCACTGAACCCATGACCCCATTATCAATGATTAACTTCTTTGATCGCTATGTTATAATCATCCCTTTATCTAAACATCATCCAAGAGTCAGAGTCTGTTTATCTGGTTGTATCTGAACCCGGATCCTATTTTAGCTACATCCGTTTATATTTCGTAATCAAATGAGGCTCTGTTAGGCCAAACTGACTGATATTGGATTACTATGTGATGAGTATTATGCAAATCAGCTCAGATACAACAGCCAACTGTCTGTGCTGCTCCTCACCTTTCTGCTTTATTCAAAAGAAAAGCACGAGATTGACTGACACAGCCAGTGTTTACAAAAGGACAACTGTTCAGAAAAATCATCCTCCTGTGACATTGGCCCCTTCAACCGCGCATGTTAAAAAAGTGTATTATAGTGAGAGGGTGAAAAATGATGAGGCGAGGCAGTGTTTAACCAGACTGCTGCTTTATTTGAGTTAACTGACTCATCCAAAGTGGTGAAAGGAATTAAACTCAGAGGAGAAACTCACGTCAGGAGATGAACAGAGCAGTGATGCCTTCATTAAGTCGCTGCAGTCTGAGGGGTGGTCTCTTCCATAAGCAGCGCTGCAGGGGAAGGCGACGTCATAGCATGGGGGTTGGCTGCCAAACGTCTCGGACTGAGGGATGCAGTTCAACTGTTTTAACATTGGCTCGAGTGCCTCCTGAAGTGGTTTGGGGGACTGGATTTATGTGTGTTTTAAATGTGTCCTGGGTGTGTTTACACTGGCATTTATAGGCTTGGAGATATAATCCTGGTACTCAAGACGCATGAAGTGACCAGGTGTAAACAGATTCCCAGGGACTTTTACAAAGAGCCAAGTGTTTGTGTGAATGTTCTCTTATGATACATCAACACATGCAAAAGCTGAAAACTGGTGCTACCCCCATTTAAAGAAAGACAAGTGCAGACTAGAAAGCAGCACTGATAGATCCTCAGTAAATGTGTGTGTGTGTGTGTGTGTGTTAGATCCTCAGTATGTGTGTGTCTGTGTGTGCACGGCTCAGAGTGAGAGAGACAGTTATGCTCGCGCCTGTGTTGATCAAAGACATGACCACATTTCTACCGACAGGATAATTAGCCGACTCTGACCCTCATCTCCAATTTTATCTATCCGTCTCTCCATGGGTCACCCATATCTCGTTTCTCTCAGTAAATAATGTCACATCAGATCAGTCACACGTGTGCATTTCTGTGAGTGAGTGTGTGTGTGTGTGTGTGGTAACGTGCCTTAAAAGGCAAGCCTAGGACATGCACTTTTCCTGACCTCTCCAGTCCTGAGAGAGAGCACACAACCACTCTGTATGTGTGAGTGTGTAAAGCTTGTCTACCATGTCTAATACATTAAAATACATTCTTCTTGGTTTTAACATCAACTGACTTATCCACACTCTGCCAAAACACAGATTATTTCATAGCAATTGTTGCTAGTTTAGACAGGGCTATTAGAATGGTAGTAAAAATACCATTCAGCCTAGTGAGACACGGGCGGAGGGGGACCCTCAGGGCCTTCTAGGCCTTCAGAGAAGACCTAATAACTTCTGAAAGCTAAAAACAAGTGTCTGTCATTTTAGTTCATTTACATTCAAAACAATCACTCACATTTTAGTACTATTCTTCTTATTGTGTTATTATGTTCTGGGGTTAAAGTCTTAAAATGCCCAACAAGAAAAGAATCCAATCCGATTTTTTTCGCTGTGGTATCTTGGTATAGTTAAGTATAGTATAGTATAAGTATGTACAGTATAGTTATAGTTAAAGTTAAGTTAAATAGTTATGTACTGTAGTAAATGTTCTGTAGTTATTTAGGCTTTTTAATGCTGGACTGGATGAACAGTAGCCTAAGCAGTGGATCCCCCCCCCCCCTTTCCTGTTCAACAAAACGAACTCGTTCGCCCAACATCAACCCCCCATTTGGAAAAACTGAAACTACCTGACACCTGACACACTAGAGCCAGCCCCCGTAACTGCTTGTCGTTCAGAGTTGTGGACCCAAAGCAAACCTTGTGGGATTGGGCGGGTTTAAGGTTGCCGCGGGCGGGAGCAACAGTGACAGCGGGTGGGATAAAAGACAGCAGGTCCCAAAATTGTTAGCAGAATGGAGGATGCAGTTGAAGTCTTCAATAAAATTAAGAAGGGAGAATATAAAACAAAACTAAAGCTTGGGAAATCGACGAATGATGACTTAAAGCTGGTCTTGAGGGCGCTTTTTGCGGCTCTCTTCGTGTTTCACATCCTCTGTGAAAGAGCCAGTGCGCTCCACTAATGTACAGAACATAGATAGATGTTTTTTTACTTTATAAATATATTTTCATACATTTTGTCCTTCATAAATGTATTTTCCGGGAGCGGGTGGGAGTGCTAGAGAGAGCAGGCGGGAGCGAAATCATCAGAAATTCAGTGGGAGTGGGAGGGAGCGGGATCAAAAAAATAGTCCCGAACAGGGCTCTACCCCACACCTCACCTTGGGACACTTAGTCGACAAAACAACCCACTGGCAAAACTTGCCCACCATCACACCAAACTAGTG
Source organism: Hydrocynus forskahlii (assembly GCA_037974365.1). Classification (NCBI taxonomy): domain Eukaryota; kingdom Metazoa; phylum Chordata; class Actinopteri; order Characiformes; family Alestidae; genus Hydrocynus; species Hydrocynus forskahlii. The sequence goes on from JBBPCX010006672.1 coordinate 9,448, forward strand.
AAAATGGTACCTACAGGGTAAAATATGTTGATATGTCAGATACTTCAAATATGTTTCAAACGAATGCCTTTTAGAAGCTTCAGATGTCTGGGCTTAATCTACAGCAGGCCAAAAATGTGCATGTGTAATGCTGTTACCTTGGTTCTACAATGCTGCTAGAAGCCCATCATTTACCAAAGAGGTATTCCTTCCTCAGTTTTGATTGTATGTTTTGTTTATTTTATTTAAAGCTTAAACTGAAGGTCTAGCTCTAATACAATTAATCACTGGAGAATGCAGCTGTTAGTCACGTCTTAAATCAAAATATGTAAATAAGTTTCACCAAATACTGCACTGTAATCTAAAAAGTCAATATCCTTCACTTTTCTCATATTTCATTTTTCTTGAGGACAACTCATGACGCTTCCGTGGTTTTTAATGCAGCACAAAATTCTTAATTCATTTTTATACACCCATTTTTCAGCCTCTCTTTATTCCTTAGAACTAGAAAACAAGCTGTCTTTGCTGATGTGCTTTTAAAACTGATATATGTAGATAAACCCCATTCTGATTGGCTGCCTTGTGCTGTGTCTCAATTAAAAAACCTGAGGTTTTAACACTTCACCATGAATGGACGAGGCTAGACTTCTACTTGCTGAAATAAGAAGACGTGTAAATGGGCTGGGGTCGGGGACAAATTCAAAATCCTTTATGTGGTTTCGTTTAGAATATATGGACTGTGTGGGCCGGGAAAATGAAGGGTACTTTCAAAACTTTATCATGCTCCATAAAGCTACAATTTTTTTTTTATTTTGTGAGAACCATTTGGTTTTTCCAAGATATGGACCCTTCAATGCTCCTGTATACTTGGTTTCATATGCAAAAATATTTACTCTAATAATAAATCAACATAACATAATACATATTCATAATTAAGTATTAATACATTCAATAGTGGTTGCCAAATGTTTTAACCACAGTGCTGCCCGCATGGGGGTGGAAAATAATTGTCCTTTATCATAAAATCATTCATTTTAGACAGTGTTTGAACTGACTGACTAGATTTCCGCTTACCTAGAAAGCAGCACTGAAGTCATTATTAGATGAGAATTTTTCTGAATCTGTGTTTAGTGTTTGTAGTAAGTTTCGCTGCTTTACTGAACGGAGAGCCAACTTAATATTTCATCGCTTACTTTGTGCTCCAAGTTTATTTTCACTGCACCTGAAATAACTTTGACAGGGAAACCTTATTTAGGCTCAACAATTCAGCAAGATATTTCAAAAATTTTCAGCCAAACATATCATATTGCAATCATCTCAATCAACTGGCTGATTAACTATAACTCTATGTTATTTTAGAAGATGCTCCTGCTGCCTTAATATCAGAAGAACACAACTGAGAGATCTTCCTAATGTCAGATCCTGCTCCAGCTGAAGTAAACATATCACTAACTCTGGCTCTTTGACAGATCTGACATCATGTATGCCAAATTGAACTAAAATCAGACATCAAAAACATCCGTATACTTCTTTCTGTGCCAGTTCACAGTATATTCACCACAAAAATAATCATGAAACTGAGTAGAGAAGAGCTGTAACACTCACTAGGTTTGTTACAGTAACAGACCTGATTCATTCTGTTCTTTCCTCCAGTATCCAAACCTGAATTTCTAGCTGATGTTGGAAACATAGTTATACCTGGTGCCATTTGTACTTAAGAGCTGTGTGCTACACTTTCTCATTAGGCTGGATGAGATTTTTAACACTCTGTAAAGCTTCCCAACCTGCCGACAGCTGCAACGAAAGCACATTTGTGGGTGGCGAATAGAGAGGTCAGCTGGAGAGGTAAAAATATCAGCCACACTACTTTCACCAAAAGGCTCAAACATTCCTCTACTTTCTTCATATCACACTTTCATTTTATCTCATCATTAGTCTTTACTTTTCCAACCTAATAGCTCTTTACTCAAAGCTTTGCAGGTCCTTTTCTCCACTAATTTCCCTCATCAGATCACTTTCCTTTTACTCCTCTGAATATACGCTTCTTTGAAATCTTCCTGTTCTCTAATGCTGCTTTCCCACTGGCACAATGAACCGAGCCGTACTGCGGACAAATGTCTTTCCAAATAAAGAGAGCCGTACCTGAGCTGCTCGAAGGCAGGCCAAGAGCAGGCTGCAGCTGAAATTACTCACTGCTTTCTGATTGGTTGACATGTCATCACAGCATGAAGGGAGGCCTTAATTTTTTACTGTCCACACAAAAAAGCAACAACGGAGACACATGCTAACAACTGAGAAGTCAGCGAAGTACAAGCTGTCCTATCTGTTCAGGCTGAAGATGAATTTCAGAGGGAGTTTTCTATGACTCTCACAAATGTATCTTTAACACTGTGAGAAAGGTGAAGGTGAACCAGGCCATCACTAACAAGTTAGTTGGGTTGGGTTTCTAATCACACAGCTAGACAGCGCTGAGGAAAAAAATGCAAAAACTCTTAACTTATAAAAGGGCACAATAACAAAAGAGGCTCTGACAGAAAAACGTTCCGCTGGTTCGACTCCACGGTTTTGGGTAAATTGGCGGGAGAGAATTAAGCTCCTGAAAACAGCATTACCAGAATTACCAGAAACAGCATTACATTAAAAGTACAGTTTGGGTACCGTATGAAGCCTGGATCCCTATGATAAAGTGCCTTAACTCTGCAGCAGTGGAACAGCCCAGCACCCCTCCTCCCTCTCTCATGGGTCCTACCTGTTTGAGATCAAAGTCCATTAAACATCTGGGGAAGCAGGAGTAGCCATCGCCAAGCCAGGTGTCCCTCTTTCACTCCCACTTTCACTCAATCTGTCTCTCTCCCCACTGGCTGAGGTGCGCTCGTCTCTCTTTATGCCTCAGAGGAATGTGTTGTCTGTCTTTCTGTCTTTGATGGTCCACTTGGGAAACTGAAAGCAGAGCACAGAGACAAAAAGGGGAAGTAAAAATAATGCTGTATGTTTTCAAACACAACATAGTACCACAGCATCAGCTGATCCTCACATTTGCATTAGTACATTTTATGATGTTTCCTTCAAGTCCAATAAAAACAAAGTCAAAACGACACCAAAAAATAAACTTATACACACGGTATTGTTAACGTTCACTACAAATCAGATTTATTACTATTTATTATCACTACTTATTAAGCTTTTGTCCACTTTTATGTATTTCTTTCAAAACAATCAGCAAACAGCAGCTTTCACAAGTTTGCAATCAATGTTCAGTGTTACTGTATACACAATAACCCAAAATCGTCATATGAAAATTGATTTTGAACACATTCCAGCACTAGCCTTTGGTCATCCATCAATACTCCTGAAAGTAAAATCAATAATATTGCACACAGGGTTGGAAGGATTACTTCAAAAATATATTCTGTTACAGACTACCTATTTAAAATGCAATCTCTAACCTAATCTAAAAGACAATTAAGAGTGATGAAACATAACTGGACTTCTTTCCACTACTTTCCTGTCATTTTATAGTCATAGACTGCGATAAGGACAAGAGAAAAATCAAGCTCACCAAGGTAACACAAGGTAAACAGAAATGCCTAGAAACAATACAGGTGAGGTAAATCTGTGCTTTATATGTGTGTCCATTAATATATTAAATCAAGTTAAAACATTAAAACAGATTTTACAGCTCTAAATTCCTCTAAATACCATTCAAAATGCACTTGCAGGAATGACAGGATTTCCAAGCTGAGCGAGCTGGTGAGGCCTTTTCGATAGACATTGCACAATATGATTCCATCTAATCAAGTTGGATCTTTCCTATGACATATGGAGAGCTTTTAATTCCAACTCAATTTGTAATCTATTTCTTACACCATTCCAACAAGAAAACACATCTACATTACTCCCAGTCAGCCTGCAGAACCTTAGTTGGGCGTCTGGCCTGTTTAATGGCAGGGGAAACACTGATTTCACTGCCTGTCAAAAGAGAGGAGCTTAGTTTTCCCCAGAAAAGCTGGCTGTAGTACAAACTGAAGTTTATCAGACAGTGTGAGAATACATTAATGACATTCAAGGCTGATTCATCGACGGCTCAGCAATGACTCATTAATTTACACTAAATATGAGCACTGCTCGGATTTTTCTCTTTGAAGCAACATGAGAGACAAGTCATCACAGAACTCTTAGAAGACTTCGGGTCAGATTTTCAGTATATTTTTCCTCATACTTTCATGGAAAACGAGTGACGTCATCATATTGAACGGTACATAATAGCTTTCATGACACAACCCGAGAACTACTCATTTCAATGTTGCAGAAAATAAAACAGCACAGACCACTGCGGTCGTCCTCTTTCATTCCATGCAATGTGAACAGGCTAAAAAGAAAGAATGAACGCTGCTAGAATTAATTATATTCATAGGATCAGCCTGAGCACTACTTCATGAGGAGCTAGGTCATCCTCCTCACTTCAGAACACCAATTCAGACATGACTGATTACAACAAGACATAGATATGTCCTGGTCAACGCCCAGACATGGCGCCTGTAAATAGGATATATTGTTATCAGGCGTCTGGGGACAGCCTCTCCCTGTATCGGCCTGTGCACTATGCAAAGGAACAGGGGGGGAAAAACAACAGGAAAAAGGAACCTGACATACGCATTATAACGAGGTTCTAGGGCTGCACAACTTGGGAAACATACACGCATGATTATAATACTTGATATTGCAGCAGAAAAACACTTTGTAATACATTAAAAATGCACCGGTGAATCAACAGCTAAGCACGGCTCAACTGGTCGGCATTATTTGGACCAAAATAATTGACATTTGTTGAATCAGATGAATAACTGCCTGACACCCACACCCAGACAGCCGTTCAGCTGGATCGGTCAGGATGTTTACAACACAGTAAAACATTGTGATTCGTTAGAAGGGTTATTAACATATTGCAGCTTCCCGCGATATCAGCACTGCAAAGGTCAATATAATAACTGACAAAGAATATGGTGCACAGCTTGTGCAGAGTTACAACTAATATATTTAGCTCTGGCTGTGAAGTAATTATCATTTGATACCAAACAACAAAACAAACACACACACACACACACTATACACTATATGGACAGAAAGTATTGGGACACATCTGTTTTTAAGGGTTTGGGCTAGGCCCCTTACTTCCAGTGAAGGACAATCTAAAAAACACATGTGGGTTTTCCCAGAGCAGGCCAAGGCCAGTGAAATAAAAAAAAGCAATTAGTCATTTAGTTATTTATTATTTCTTTATCTTCAACTATAATATTTAATTTATTTATAAGGCTATTTATGTACTCTAGTTAGAGGTATTAATATAATATTGAGATATTTCAACAAAATGTTCACAATGCATAATATATCCTGATATTTACATTTCCTGACATCTCATAATGAGCAAATTTACTTTTATTCAGCATTAAATCCAGTTAAACAGGGGTAAGTGTGGATTTTAATTAAACATACAGGTGCTCAGTCATCTAGCTTTCCAGACAATATTCTTCAATAAACCCTACTGTGACATCCTGATAAGCCACTTCATTACTAGTATCAAGTTGTGCCATAAAAATCCTCATATAGCCCAGCCCATCATAAAAGTTATATAACAAGAATGGCAGCTCAGAGTATGAAAACAAATCCTAAAATATAATTTTCATATTAAACCACACAGTAAAACATTTTCTCTGTAACTGAAACGTCCGTTCTTGCCTCATTTTCCTCTAATAAACACCAACCAACACTACAGTTCAAACTAAACTCTTTTCTTTGCTAATGTGCCTGCACAGTCCTCTTAGTCCTCCCAGAGTGATTTTTATCTCAAAACAAACATTTGCAACGAAATCCACTTTGGGAGCATTAAAAACAGAGTGCAGTCACTTTATAACTGAGAAAAGTTTCAGCTTGCATCCTGAGTGCATGTTTTGATTTTCTTTTTATTACTAAATGCACGTTTGTCCCCGTCAAAACCTGCTACCAGACGTTGGATGTGCAAATTGCAAAGTTTCTCAAACGTATTGTTTTTTTTGCCACCAGTACATTTTTAGCTATTAGGAGGTGGTCAATTAGCAACAACTCAAACTTCAAGCAGAGGGAGAAGGAAGAAGACAGGAAGGAAAAAAGAAAAAAAAACAACGAAGAATAGGGTAACCGTCCATGCAACAGAACTGAAAAGGAAGGATTATAAAAGACAAGAGGAACCACTAGAGACAAATTAAACAGAGAGAAGAAAGAAACAGAGAAACATGAGACAGGGCATGAAAAAAAAAAATCAGAATGAGAAAAAAATATACATATCTTATCTTCTGAGGAGAGTGCAAACCTAAACTTAACAGATTATGCAAATTTCTTATACATATTATACGTACATAGTAATTAAGGACCAACTTTTAAAGGCCTAAAACTTCAATAAAAGAATATCGGCTTACCTCCATTATATTTTAACCTAGAAAGAGAGTTTACTGTGGTAACATGATGCATTTTATAAGTCTTTATTACTTGTTGGCCATGAGGGTAGAGCTGGGTTATATGGCGATATTTATCGTTATCATGATAAACTACATCATAACATTCTGAGCTAATCATGGACAAACAAATATTACAAAGACAGAATAATTACAGCTGGTTAACTGGATTCAGCACATTGTGGTGTGTGAAAGGCTAAATAAAATTATACCCATAAAGTTCAAAAGCATTTTTTACACGTTCTTGTCTAAACCATTCCTCAGTTGTCCAAAAATACAAATAAGAAAGAAAGAAAGGTGGTAGGGTGGGAAATAAGGTAGAAAGGTAGAAAGTAATCAAGAAAAAGAACATAGGTAGAAAGAAGAAAGAAAAAGAAAGAAAAAGAAAGAAAGAAAAAGGAAAAAGAAAGAACAAGAAAGAAGAAAGAACAAGAAAGAAAAAGAAAGAAAGAAAGAAAGAAAAAGAAAGAAAAGGAAAGAAAGAATGAAAGAATGAAAGAAAGAAAGAAAAACGGTAAGGAGGTAGGTAGGTAGGTAGAAAGAAAGAAACAAATGAAAGAAAGAAAAAAGAAAAAGAAAGTAACAAAGACATGTAGAAAGATAGAAAAAATAAGGGTAAAAGGAAGGAAGAAAGAAAGAATGAAAGAAAAAGAAATACAAAGAAATAAAAGGTAGAAAGAAAGAAACAGAATTCTCTGTGAGAAGCAGGGTGCTGTGAGTAAGGCTGGGGGTCCGAGAGGTGTGTGCAGTTTGAACTCAGAGACTCAGAGAGCTTAGACTATGGATTTGGTCTGGAATGCTTCTTTAAGTGGGAAGAAAAAAGGAAATGGAGTGAAGAAACAAGAGGATGAGCGAAAGAGAAGGAATAGAAAGAGAACAAGAGAAAGAAACGACAGGAGAATGAGGCACAGACACAGCAACATTAAGTTTAACACTGATCACTGATTCTCCTCCTTAGAAGAGGGTGAGGCAGAGAACTATAAAAGTGTTGATACCAGTGTGTGTGTGTGTGTGTGTGTGTGTGAGAGAGAGAGAGGGACGATTGTCATGATGTGTTCAGTCACCCTAAAGAACAGAGTGTGTTTTCATCGCCGAACAAATGACGTCTCATCAGCTGCCTCCCGCCCGGCTTTGATCAGACTGATAGATTATAAGTGATCAGACGCGCTGATGAGTCATGTGACCTCAGCCCTGAGGATGGACAGCACTTTGAAGGAAGAGGACACCCCTGTCGAGAAAGTGAGCTACAAAAAGGTGATGAAAGAGCGAAATTTAGATGTACTTTTCCAAGACTTCCCTCAGGCTGCACAAGGACATCCAAAACCAGCCTGAAGAGCGTCAGATGACCGCTGTGGGGGCAAAGCAGATCTGTTGCATATCTCATCAAAGATCGGTTCATAAGACCCTAGCACTGGGGCAGAAACGTGTCTGTTTCCTTCTTTTAATCTGCTCTTCTTCGTTAATGACATTATCCCAATGCTGAAGTCACATTTTGACATGAAACACCACTTTCAAACAAACTGCCAATTTTTTATTTAGTCTCACAAACTACTATTCTGTGGGGAAAAAAATACTGCTATTCTGATTAATCAAATCAATGACGGGCATTTTCACGGCAATGTGCACATTTCCTCAGAAAGTACATTTAACAACTAGATGCATTTCCGTGAGAAAATGCAAAGTGCGTTTGTATGGTAACCATAAAACCCAACTGAGCCCAGCTCTTACCAAGACATTTACAGTTGAGGACGGCAGAATGAGCATTCACGGGCTGAGTATCTTTAATTAAACCACAACAGTGTTTTTACAACTGCAGTGAGCTTTAGTGTCAAGTGTTTACTGTGTTGTTCACTCGTTCTCTCTCGCTCAATCTCTCTTATTCTCTCTCTCTCTCTCATTTGCTCTCTCTCGCTCGCTCTCTCTCTCGTTCGCGCTCTCTCTCTCGTTCGCGCTCTCTCTCTCGTTCGCGCTCTCTCTCTCTCTCATTCGCGCTCTCTCTCTCTCTCATTCGCGCGCTCTCTCTCTCTCATTCGCGCTCTCTCTCTCTCATTCGCACTCTCTCTCATTCGCACTCTCTCATTCTCTCTCTCAGTCTCTCTCGCTCGCTCTCTCTCTCATTCGCGCTCGCTCTCTCACTCGCGCTCTCTCTCTCACTCGCGCTCTCTCTCTCTCATTCGCGCTCTCTCTCTCTCATTCGCGCTCTCTCTCTCTCATTCGCGCTCTATAT
>JBBPCX010006708.1:0-10285 GCA_037974365.1 Hydrocynus forskahlii
GAGAGAGAGAGAGAGAGAGAGAGAGAGAGAGAGAGCGAGAGAGAGAGAGAGAGAGAGAGAGAGATGGAGACAGAGACAGAGACAGAGAGAGAGAATTAATGCAGAGTTGCGGTAGTTTATTTATCTTAATAAAGCAATACTTTGGGGGAAATTTAAATAAACCCAGTCTCCCCCCCACTCCATCCCAGATGTGGTTGATCAGCATGATTTGTGTCTGAGGCTCCCTTGGTTTTAGCTCTGGAGCTAACAAGAAATGGAACCTAATACAACATCAATTAGCATGGTGCTAACTGCATGGGTTTGGGATTATCTTTGAGTAGTCAGCAAGAGTTTCGTAACCACAAGAAAAGGCCTGTGAGGCCAAACTGTGGTGCCCTGAGCTCCTCCAGAACTCACACTGACGTTTAACAGAAAAAAAATAAAGAAGCAGAGCAGAAGTGATGAACAGGATTGGACAGAAACTGAATGGTGTTCAGAAGAGGTGTCACATTTGATCGGGTTCAGGTGGAGATATCAATGTCTCTGGAGAGAGCCATCATCTCCTCTCACATCTGCAGATAAATAGAAGAAGCGAGAAGATGCCCAGTATAAGGGTGAAGAAACGGTGGAACGCTGATTTAAGGAGGAAATGGATCTCCAGAGAGGCCGAGAGTGTGAGCGAGAGGTTAAAACGTGTTCATACACCAACAACTCAGGGATGGATAATGGTCTTATGGGAGGTCCACTGCCAAACATCAAATCATAATGAAAAAATAAATAAATAAATAAATAAAAAGTAAACAAATAGATAAACAAGGCCAGAACTACATGATACGAAACAACAGCACTGTTGTATTATCATTAGGCCATACTTATCTGACAATCTAGAAACAACAAGCAGCCACTAAAACAGGCACAACAATATTATTTAAGTAACAGAACACTAGACGTAACATGTAAGTTGGATAAAAGAGTTTCCAAAATGAATGTAATGCAATGTAAACATCAGGGCTGTGTTTCGGTTGCAGTAGATTCTCACAGCCCTGATGTTTCCGGTGAGAATATGTGACCTCCAGTGTTATCCTGCTGTTTTACACAATATAGAGTCCCTCCTGCATTACAAATAGAGAAGTAAAACTGCAACAGTGTGAAGCTGTGCTCAGCTTGTTCAGTTTTTGATCAGATTTCTCTGATTGTGGTTTTGTTCAGTCTGTAAGATGTTTCACAGCCCATCTTGTTTGTTGATTTGTGTTCGTTTCTGCCGAACTCCCATTTGTTTAACGTTAAGTCAGTTGTTCCGCCGTCCCCTCACTGTTGACAGGTTGGGAATGTGATGCAGACTTGTGGTTACTCATCTTCAGAATCTGAGCAAACATGCTGTAATGTGATCTTAATATAGTTATCTAAAAGCCTTGTTTTCTGTTCTGGTTGCTAAAGTCGAAAATTAACGGTTCACTACAGCATAAAAAGCCAGTTGTTACGTATCCAGACCAGTTTACTTTTACTAGTATCTTCATCTTAAAACTGCTGGCAAGCAGCGTCCTTTTATTTTACACCTAACAAAATTAAGGATTTCACCATCCACATTTTCAGTACTTTAACAATTTGATCTTCAGGAGCAGGGAAGTGATTAATGTCTGAGTGTGTTTTACAAAGATCAGTACTACATTAACCACTTTTTTATTAGTCTACATTAGAATAGGTTCACCTACAAACCTTTACAGCAATTGTTGATACATGTCTTAGTAATTCACCCTAGGCAAAACTAGGCCCCATTGGGCCAGTCACTGAATCCTATTATACGTCCTATTATACATATTATACGTTAACCCATAAACTCAATTTCCTGTGATGCTCACCGGTGAGACCGTGCCACCTGTTGACTGCAAAAAGGCGGTTGGCAGTGACGGTGATGATGGCAGGGTTGTTCAGGCCGGACTGAGTGTTAGCGGCCACGTAGACCACTGGAGAGTTGGAGGGAAACTTCAGGACCATGATCACATCCTGCTGCATCTGATCCGTAAACATCAAGGGAGTCTGCAGGACCAAACAACCAAATAGAGAACGTTAAGCAGTGGCTGTTTAGTCTCTGATGACATTGATGATCCACAAACTCATTCTGACAAGCTGTTATATACTACAGTAAGTGTAGGGGGCGGCATAGCTTCTACTATTCTCTTTAAAAAATACTCTACACTGCTCTATAATGTTCATATGATCTGCAGTTAATCTGACAGACTGCAATGCACTACAGGAAGTATAGTGAGCCAAGGAGCTTCTATTTTTCCTTTTAAAAAGGAGCGCTGCACAATCTCCTAATTGTTATTGCAGTATCGGTCTTTGCAATACTCACATAGCAAAAGGGTGCAATATGCAAGTGATCCTCTAACCAATCATAGTTTTTCTGACAGGGTGACAAATCACAAATTCACGTGAGTTACTGGGTGTTCTGATGAACTGAAGTCTACATGTAATCCAACAAAAGTCCAAGATTTAACCATTAAAGGTGTTGGCAAATCAGTGCATGAATGGGTGGGGGTAAACCCTTGTAGCCAAAATAAGAAGATATATGTGTTGGTTTTCTGGCATCACAAAAACGTATTCGAAAATGGATTGTTTTTGTAGTTTGTTTTCCATATATCGAATATGAGGATGGGTGGAGTAAATGTACCACTTTAAGCGTTTTTATTTGCAGAAAAGGGATTATATGGGCAAGGCATCACAATCGCAATACATACCAATAAAATCACAATACCAATATTTTATCCACATCTTGCAGCTCTGCTCTATATTGTTCATTTGATCCACATGGTTATTCTGACAGACTGTAATACACTACAGGAGAAGTAGGAGGCAATATATGCTCTATGGTTTGCATCATAAATACAGAAATCAAAATTCAAAAAACAATCAAAAAACAAAATTGAATGAGCGATAAAGAGCCGCAAAGAAAAAGACAGGATAATTAATTAAATAACTGTTAATCAAACTATGAATTATAAGCAAAAGAACATGTCTCAGTTATAGAAAGTCATAGAAAACTGTCTCTAAAAGATGATTCTTTGGTTTTCTTTAAAACACCACAGTTCTCTTTTGGATCTGTAGCTGCTAACCAGCAAAACAAGACCGACCTAAAGTCTCACTCACTCACACACACACACACACACACACACACACACACACACACACACACACACACACAAAACTCTACTGTTTGATTGTGCAGCAGCAGAGTCACCCAACCATCAAGTGGACTTCCTTAGGAGGCTGTGGTTGTTTGCAGAGGCAGGACTGAACCGGGGTCAGGGACAGCCAGTTGAATTCACAGACTATATTAAGGGGCATTCTGGTGTGTTTGGGGGAATGTGGGTGTGTGTGTTTGGGTGTGCAGCAGGTTTTAGAGGTAGGATGCATCAAAAACTGCACTAAACATTTATACACTGCATGACTTTACTTCTGTGTGAAGTGGTAGACCTCTCAAACAGCTTCTCAAGAAAAAAGAAGAGAAAATAACAGCAAGCTTACAGTCATCTACTGATTAAAGGTGAGACCCTACAGGGAGAAATGATGCTTTAGGTCCCTCCCACCATTCAGATTTTTAGATAAACTGCATCTGTAACTATCTTTGCTTACTCTGTGATCAAATAATGTCAAATCTTAACAGTAATGTGTTTATTTCAGTGTGTTTGGTCAGTTCATGTCTACTTGTGTCTGACTGTATTTTCCAAACCTGACCAGCTTTAATAAAGGCTTAGGTCCACCCACACTCACCGCATTCATGTGGCGTCATATCATTTAAAAGTCAAATATTTTCTTTGTATTGATGACCAAATTCACACAAATGGTGAGTCCTCTGAGACCTCACTGAGTGATGCAGCTATGAGGCCCATTATTCAAACTGTTCTTCTCTAAATCAATTTTTATTCATATTCAGGACCAAAATTCTCAGCTTCTAGAATACCACCATTCATTACATCTCACACCTTCATTCCTTGAGTGATACATTTACAGAAGGAGCTACAAATGTATCACTCAAGGCTACACATAAGATCAATTTAATACCAAAATTATTTTTCAAATAACAGTGCAAATTAAAACAGTGAGATTTCAATAATCTGTTGTATAAAACCCTCTCTGGAGTGTGTTTCAACAATCAAATTTACACATTTCAACAGTAACATCACTCAAGGTTTAGAGGTCTGATTTAAAAAAAAAAGACGTAAAGACATTTTAAGGTAGATAACATCACATTTGCAAATGTAATAGTAATTTTTACAAAACTACCAATAAGAAAAATATTTGTAAAAATGATTAACAGGCAAGGAATCATTGCTGTATCTAACGTTTTAAAAAGTGATTTACCTGTAGCATAAATGTAAATGATATACATTCAATTTATATGAAAAGGTCAAGAACATAAGCTAACAGAGCACATTCTATTCCAGCCAAAACTGGTCAAATACACTCTGATAACAGCCCTCAGCCAGGCCTGTTTTATGCTGATCTGAGCACACAAAATTTTGAGTGGGAGTGGGGGGTTGGCAGCATTGAGGTGGGCTAAATCAAATGTCCAGCTCTAACTTTGGCCTAGGGGGCTCCACTTTAGACAGTCCTGTACTACAGAATGATTTCTCATAAATTTTGTGATCTTTTCAATTAAAATAACTGCAAGGCTTTTAAATGTTATAGATCTAATTTATGCTCTGTTGGGGTCAGTGGTAGAACTAGGATCTTTTGGGCCAAAACAAATTGAGGGTTCCCTCATTTGAAAATGAGTTTACTCACTGTTGTTATGCTCTCAGATTGATGCTATCAGGACCACTCCATCCAATAGGCATCTAGCATTATCCTGAATATTAACCTTGCCCCACTCTTTCAGTTGTTACGCCACTGGTTAAGGTTACGGTCTCTGCCAGTTTTTCTTTCCCTGTCCTACAGATATAGCAAATTTTCTTGGAGAGTTTCTCTGGTTTCTGGTCTGTGTGACTCTCTGTTTCCTAGATTGCACAGCTTTTACCCAGCATGCCCTGTTAAACGTGTCAGCGTGTCTCAACCACCAGCAGGAGACATGGGGCTAATTGGCCCAACTGCCATAAATGACACACACACACTCACAGTCTACAGTTCCTAAACACAGTGTAACTGCCACCACAGACAGACAGAGTGAGTGTGTGAAAACAGGAGGACATGAGGGATAAGAGATTTCCCCCCAAACACACTGAACACATCATGTTTCCATTTGTGTTCAGAAGCTTTTTACTTATAATCAGGCTTACTAAATTAGTTAGCCCAGATGCAAATGTATACAAAGACTACAAACCATTCTTTACATTTTATTCTTTACATTTAAAAATAATGATAAATAATTTGTTGGATTTAAAAAATAAAGGCTAAACAATATGTTTAATTTTTTTAATTGAATAAAATCTTTATAAATGTATAAAAATGAAGACCACTAAACCTTTCTAAATATAAACACTAAGTCACCCAAAAACATACAGACATCTAAAAGAAAGACTAAAAGTAAAAATTGAGATAAATAATTAGGACGAAGAAGGAAGAAAATGTGAAAAAATCAAGTTTTAGTCAAAACTCAGGAAAGGCTCAGGCGCACAAATCTAATGATGTTTGATTCTACAACAAATATTTTACTTTAATGCCCCAAAAGAAAATGTTTTGACATTTCTGCTCTATAGAATGATATTTTCGAGTGGGTACAACCTCACACTCAAACCTAATTTCCACCTGAACCTCACACTCAATGTCAGCCTTACTCTCAAACTCAGTCTCAATCACAATCTCACACTCAACCTCAACATCAGACAAACCACAATCCTAATCACATCCTCAATCTCAATCCTCAAGCACAAGATCAGCCTCTGCTTTAACGTCTACCAAACTACAATCTCTGTCATTAACCTCAGCCTCAATATCACTCAACTTCAATCCCACTCTCAACCTCAATCTCACATTCAGCTTCAACCTCAATCCCATACTCAGTTTCAGCCTCTGCCTCAACTTCACCTTCAGCATCAGCCTTGACCTCAATCACAACCTCAACCAAACCACAATCTCAATCTTAATTCTTAAGAACAGGCTCAAAATGCTCTTGGGGTTGGGGTACCACGTTAGACGGCCCTACTCTGGAGGAGAGGGACTGATTCTGCTGAGACGAGTAACATTGGAGTGTGTGTTTGAGCTTCCAGACTGTAGCGCAGGCATTAGGCTTGGTCAGGCTGTCATCGCTGTACACGCACAGGTCTAATCAGGCCTAATGGGGGTTCTAGTGTGTCACCCCCATGCTCTCTTGCTCTCCAAAGACCCCCTCCAGACCTCCAGCCACTGCAGCACATTCTTCATCACTAATCCCCACTGCTCTTAACCACTGCCTCCTGCAGAGATTTCCCATCAGACAGAAGCATGGTTTGTACAGTTTGCTAGCTAATCCAAAGCAGTTGTGCTGTTTTATCCCTGAATGGATAACTTGACGGTTTTGTTTGCATAAATGCTCTAGACTGCAAATTCATGGTAGCCCAGCACAACTGTTTCTGGCTATCTAGCCAAAAGAAGACTTTGTTTGTTTGATGCTAAATATTAAAGTTAATATTAACACAGACACACTGTATGTTTACTGATTAGTTTGAAGTTTCAAACTTTTAAAACTAGACACACATATTTACTAAAGAAAAAATTGAGGGACTGCACAGGTGCAGCTTATGCAATTCCCAAACAACTACAAAGGCATTTGCTGGTTGCAAAGGAATTCCAGTGGTTGCTTGGGTGTTTTTTGGTGGTTGCTGGAGTGCCGAGAACTGATTACTAATGTATCCCAGGTGGATACTAGTGTGTTGCTATAGTACCCTGAGTGGTTGCTAGGATGTTGCAAGCTGTTTGCCATGGTATCTCTGGTGGTTGCTAGGATGTTGCTAGGTGGTTGTTACGGTATACTAGATGCTTGCTAGAGTGTTAGTGAACAGAAATCTAAGAAAAATTATGATTTACAGTCTGTGAACATCCAAAGCATGTGCAATGCAGTAGAAAGTTTGAGTGTTGCAAGTTTAATCATCAGACAACACTCCTCAGCAGGAACAGTGAATATAAACTCCAGTCACAGAAACATCTTCGATATGTCTGGCTCTGCCAGCACCTGCCATACCACGGAAAACCAATCTCTTTGCATTCTTAATGATTAAGGTTGCAATGAACAAGCGAAAAGAGAAATCCTGCAAGAAATGAAGATGAAAGCCCAACATGACTAATAAAATAAAAAGAGGAATGAAACGACATCCAGCTGCTCCAGAATGAAAACTTACCACCTGCATAGCTGAGCTTCGTGGTGGGTGGGGCTCGATCAGCAGCTGGCATGGAGTCTGACCAAAACTCCTGATCTGAGACTCCACAGCCTGAGGGGAAAAAATTGAGAGAGAAGATTAATCTTATCGCGCTGGATTGCTAATGTTGCGGCCCACAAACTATATTAGTTAGCTTTTGTTATAGCACTGGCTGAGAAAGCTGGTTAGAGCCTACCTGAAGCTAAAAATAATGTGATAACCTCAGCTTTAAGATTCTGATAAAGGTCAGTTAAATAGTTTCCCAGAACTGTACCTTCAAGCCAAGAAATAGTGTAAATCTCAGAGAGAGAGAGAGAGAGAAAGAAAGGGGGGAATGACAGAGAGGGAGAGAGAGGGAGAGAGAGAGAGAGAGAGAAGGTATGTTAAAAATCTCTTATTTAATGTCACTCTGGCTCTAGTAGTATTAGCACAATAGGAAGTGAGGGGCTCTCTCTCTCTCTCTCTCTCGTTTATTCCCTCATCCCCCTCTCCTCTCGTCCTTTGTTCAGTCTCTGCAGGTTAATGCAGTCTGAACAGTTAAACCCTCTGTCCTCAGTCATCTCATTATACACTCTGATACAACACAGGACACACTCACATCACACACATCTGGAAATGTCATCCACCACATAGCTACACACACACACACACACACACACACACACACACACACACACACACACACACACACACACACATACATGCTGGATTTCTGTGAGAAAGTGTGCTATCAGTGACAGTAGCTGTGAGAGTGTGGTGAACAGATATCTGATCTAAACTCTTTCATTAAACCTAACATCCCTTGTTTCCATCTCTTTTTCCTGTAACAATGTTTGACGAGACAACTTGCAGGAGTTTTGATAGTGAAATGTCAGTCCATGACATTTCAAGATCACAGCCATCTGGCTTTTGGTTTTGTTTCTTGTGTACAGAGATCTCTCCAGAATCTCTGAATCTTTTAATGACCATATGAATTGTGGATGATACCCACATTATTTTAAATATCACTCTGAGGAAACTTAATCTACAACTGTTCTACAATTTGCCTGCAACCATTTTAATGAACTGCTGCCAATTAACTTAATTAGTTGTGAGATGTTCCACCAGATGTTGTTTTTTTGTTTTTACACAACCTTTCCCATCTTTTTTTCAAAAACGCTGTTGACATAAAATCCTAAAACAATAAATAGAGGAGAGGAGCAGAAAGAAAAGAAGAGAAGAGATGAGAAAATTAGAGGCAAGAAAAGGAGAGAAAAGAAAAGAGGAGAAAGATGAGAAAAGAAATAAGAAAAGTAGATAAAAGTGTAGAAAGAGGAAAAAGGAAAAGAAGGATAAGGGAAGAAATTGGAAAAGAAGAGGAGAAGAGAAAAGAAGAAAGATGTTGCCATGAAAGGAGAAGAAAGGAGACGATATATTCTCTCCCTCTCTCTCTTACTCTCCATGTTGATCTGTTCAGGTGCAGTGGCCCAGCACTGATGAGGTCCTTTTATATTCTACACATTTAAATGATGGAGACGACCCCTACACACACACACACACACACACACACACACACGGTCGGTCATGCTCCTGGAGTCTCCTGATTTACTCTGGCCCTTGACAAGCCAATCTGAGAGAACAGTGTGGTGGAGACTCTTATTTAGCATGATGGGGTTTGGTTCAGCATATGGGGGTTTGATCTGACCGTGAAGATCAAATACTCCACATTAGACTTCACATTCATCCTGTTTTTGTGTTCCTATCTTGTCTTCTGTCATTCTGTTTCCTGTTGTCATGCTCTGTAGTTAAGCAGTAGAATACGAAAGGGAGCACGTTATTGCAAATAACATCCAGGCCGTGATTTGGTTGCAGTAGATGTTACTTGTGAGAACGCACGGCCTCCAGTGTTTTCCTGATTTTATACAGCTGTTTTACACAATAAAGATTGCTCGGTTTTTATCAGATTGTCCTGAATGTGATTTTGGGGAATGCAGGCCTCACTCTTTTTCAACATCTGACCATACAACTGCAAAAATTATCAAGAAGTTCTCTAACATGCTCATGTTCTGTGTGGGTGAGCTGAAGGTAAACATTAGTGACGGTTTACTGCAGGGTAAAGTTATTCCTCGGCAATCAGTACTAAGTGACACAGTAGCTGTGAAAAAACATGCAATTACAAACAGAATGCCTCTGAAACAAGCTCTTTAATTACACAGTTAGTGAGCTACCTACGCTTAACTAAGTAGCCAAATAGTGAATGAGGTAACATTAACGCTATATAACACTGGTTGGGTGGATGTTGGCCACATGGCATTTTCTGACGTTTGGTCTGTGGGTGTGTGGTTGTGTGTGTGTTTTTGTGTGTGTGTGACAGCATGGGCTAGTTGTGTGTAGAACCTCTATTAGTTTGTACTGAGTGACTGAATGAGGACTGCATACTGCCGGGTCTGGTCTGGTCTGGTGTGTGTATGTGTGTGTGCGTGTGTGTGTAGGGTGCGGGGTGTGCAGAATGTCTCGTGGCAGATTAGGGTCATCCGGAGACGGAGCGGTGTTTTCTCAGACGATGATTACTTCCTGTCTTACTACTGCCACAAAAAATGAAACTGAGACGCAGTGAGAGTCCCCCAACACACACACACACACACACACACACACACACACACTCCTCTTCCCTTCACTGCAGATTTGCTCCACTAGGATGTCAGATATTACAGGAAGGGACTAATCTGAGGTCAGTATTTTCTCTGGGTTTGTTCCATATCTCCCATCTTTAATCCAGCCTCAAACTTTGGTCTGAACAAAGGGAAGACCACCCTACCTATCCAGAGAGAACAATGTCAACTGTGCTATCTTGGACTTCCAGCTACATATGACTATAACAGTTAGACAGTTGCGCCACTTCGCGCTTCGCAGACGCCACCTGTTTCTTTTTCCTCAAAAGTAAAAGACTTGAAGCTTTATGACAGTAGCAGAAACTTTGCTGTTATGGGACGTTG
>JBBPCX010006728.1:0-18135 GCA_037974365.1 Hydrocynus forskahlii
CAGGTGTGGCTTCTGCTTGGTTGGAACGAAAACCTGCACCCACAGCGGCCCTTTCTGGACAGGTTTGACACCCCTGCCTTAGATGGACAGATTTTTAACAGGTTCTAAAAGATAAACAGGTGATGCTTCTGAGAGAAACGAGGCAAGTACCGATAACCGGCAAAAAAAAGACAAAAGGAAATATAACGGATCATATTTTGCTTTAGGTTTCACCGTTAATGTGGCAGGATATGAGGAGAGACCCATCTGTACTTTATGTTTGAAAACTGTCAGCTGACAATATGAGACCCAACGAGTCAGGAAAACATTTAGAGACATTACAGACTGAACTTTGTTGTTGCATTTCTGGCAAAGTAATGAAGCAGTTTAGTGACAAATGTCACAGAAAGTGGTTTAAAGTGAGTGTTGTTGCTTTTTCGCACAACAAAATGTAACTGAAGAAATTGTTAACGAATTCGCTGTTATCTAAATAAAGTAAAGTTACACCTAGACTTTTCTGTCACTGTTTTGTTGAGGTGGAACGTGAAATTATTTCTTCCTGCCAAGTTGGGAATGAGAGAAAAGGTTTGAGAACCGCTGGCGTAGAGGGGTTGCTAAATTATTGCATTATGTGCGATAGTCTTACCATGTGAAATATTACTACTTATGTCAGTATTACTCATATACTACTGATCTCTATAACATGTGTAACTGGGGTGAGGAAATCACAAAACTGACAAAAAATTCTTCGCTCAGAACAAAGACTTTATTTTCTTCTTAAGAAGGAGAGGACGTTCATCCCGGGCGGTCTCAGGTTGAAGATTCTCTAAACTCGTCCTGCGCAGAGGACTTCTTATAGTAGCAAAAATACCATTCACCTTATCAAAAATGGGCAGAAACCAAGGCGTCTCCGCTGCGTCTGAACAAAACACCTTATCTAAAACCTTTAGCTAGGAAATAGGGTTTGCACAAATAACAACCTTGATTTAATCATGTCACTGTGCCCTAACTTTGCAACCTTGATCACCTTGATCATTAGTCAGCAGAATCACATTAATATGGTATTTGGAAAATGGAATGGAAAGACTCATTCAAATGTAGGAATCACAAACAGAATATACTGATTTACTATAGAATATAAATGAATATATTGATTTTCCCTTATACATGCAATAAAGTAAAGTGGCCCCTTATAGTCACGTGTGAACACACCACAGCACACAGTGTGAACTTCTTTCTCTGTATTTAACCCATTCACCAAGTGAAGCAGTGGGCTGCCACCAATGAGGGGCGCCCGGGGAGCAGTGTGTGGGGACGGTATCTTGCTCAAGAATACCTCAGTGGTGCCACTAGCAGTTGAGATTCAAACCCACAACCTTCTGAGTGCAGGGGGCAACTCCCTAACCACTAGGCCACCAGCTGCCCCATAATACAAACATAATATAAAGATATATTTCTAAATGGATCTGGCGTGCCCAGCGAGTGGCAGACTGTTACAGCAGCTCCACTCATTGCTTTTTTTTCCCCCTGCTTTTATTCTCTTTACTTTTTAATGTAATTTGCAGATTTGTGGGACTAATAATGTTTTATCTTATAATCCTAATCACCATTTGTGTCACTGGAGTTGTAATTGCCAGTATTTAACAATAAATCTCCTTTATTGCTGTGCTTCTCCCTCCCAGCTCTCCAATTCACTATTGCCTGAATCGCTTGCGCAGTTATGTCACAGAGAGCATCTCACGTTACACGACTCGTTTTGGGTCCTAAAAATCTAATGAAATATCAGAAGGCCTTGGATCACTCCAGAGCTAAAGGCTAAAGATCCTCTCAGCTACCAGATGCCTCAGATTTTGGAAATTTGTTGAATTTTGCAAATTAGCATTTAAAAAAGGCCACGAATGTGTTGTGTGCATTTCGCTTCTACTGTAATGAAGGAAGATGTTGTTTTTATTGTTGTTATGATCATGTTAAGAGGCTATCAACCTCCACTTTCTCATTTGTCTGCATTTTATGGAAGTATATATAACTTACAGTGTATGAGAGTATCTATAACTAATCTTCACACAATTTGCTTCTGTTAATTCTGTGAATTGTCTCTCTGTGTCTCAGCACATTCTGGTGAGAGCTCTGACGAAGAGCCTTTGACCCGCGGGGTGAAGAAAAAGAAGCAGCCGGAGATGAAGCAGGCAGTGGTGCTGCTGAGGCGGATGTCTAAAAGTGACATTATGGACGTGATCACACAGGGTCACACACACAGCCAAGAGCGGAGCAACACCCTCAAAGCAGGTAATCACTGCTGCAGCTCCGGTGTGTTTGTTCAGACCAGACCCAGTCCTCCTTTAAGTGTAAAGGGGTCAGCTGGTGGCCTAGTGGTTATGGCGTTAGCTCTGCGATCAGAAGGTTGAGTTCGAATCCCAAGACTGCTAGTGGCACCACTGAGGTTCCCTTGAGTGAAGTACTGTCCCCACACACTGTGTTCCTGGCTGCCTGCTGCTTCACCTGGTGAATAGATTAAATACAGAGGAAGAATTTCACACCGTTCACACTGTGTGCTGTGGTGTGTTCACGTATGACAGAAATGGTCACTTTCACTTTAAAGTTGCAAAATCACCCATATTCTGTCTGGGATATTTTAATTTTATTTGGTTACCGTAAAGTGTTAGATCAGCGTTTTGTGAAATTCTGTGTAGTTATTCTGCAAAATGCTGAAAAAAAACAGATAATTGTTCAGTGATATTCAGAGAAATAGATGATCGTTCTTTAAAAACCTGGATTAGGTAACGGTTGTGTCTTACTGGCTGGACTGTTATTTTAGAGCAGGGGTGTCGAGCCCCAGTCCTGGAGGGTCGTGGTCCAGCACGTTTTGGTGATTTCCCTGCTCGGAAACACCTGGTTCACCTCACCACTTAAATGTCAGGTTTAATGAATGTGTTTGAGGAGGTGAACCATCAAACTGTGCTGGACATCGGACCTCCAGGACCGGAGTTTGACACCCCTGTTTTTGAGTAATCACACTGTTATTGGTCTCCACATCACAGGGGCAGAGCACGAGGCACGAAGCTCGGACGAAGAGCCGCCGAGCCGCAAAGTCAAGAGACTGAAACGGCAGAGTAAGCCTGTGAGAAACAAAACTGCAACCGGTAAGAGCACCCAACATCAACTGTGCTGATCCAAGATCAGATGGTTCCTTCGTGTCTATTGAATACATTTATTTGTCACATGCATAGTTATACAAGTGCAACACGCAGTAAAATGTATCCAGAACCGCTCCTTTTATGACTGTGCAACATAATAAAAATAAGTACAATTTTAAATGAAACACAAATCTGAACATTTCTAAAACACAAATAGAAATAAAAAAATAATTACAAGTAGAAATGAGTATAAAAGTAACTACAATTTTAAATTTAAATACACAAATCTGAAAATGTCTAAAACACAAAAAAAACCACAAACCTAAAATAAAAAAGTAAAACAGCTTAAATAAGGAGCAACTCGAGTTAAAGGTAAGATATGTAAGCTAGATTAGAGATAGTGTTTTTTTTTAAGTTATATGTATAGCAAAAACTATTAAACCACCCGACTTTGGAACAAATGGGATATACATAATAGGATGTCCTGTTTTTTAATGAAAACAAACTTTTATCTGAGATGTTGTTAGTAGTTGTAGTCCCTCTTAAGACAGATATACTGCCACTCCAAATTTGAATCGACAAAAAACGTTCCTAGTTCAAAACAGCTACAAAGATGATGCTGCATATTTTAGATATTATTACACATTTTGTAATGTATTGAGTCCTGAATAAAAGTGACCATTCCCACTGACAGTATAGCTTATGTCTGGACTTCATCTTCATTTTCAGAGGTTTAACCCTTTCTTGCCTATTATAAATCTGCTGAGAGTATTTGTCTTTGTCTTTTAATTCAGTAAAATCTGCCCCTAGATAAGATGTGTATGTTCACAGTGATCACAGTTAAATGGATCTGCTTGGAAATGGCTTTGTTGGCTCGTGTTCTTTTAAATATTTGAAATTTCTGTGACAAATGTGTTTGTTTTGAAGGAGAAGAGTAGATTAAAAAGCAGAAATGACGACTTTATTGCTCTTTGACTTTAAACGTTTCAACTTGTTGTCCAAAACTTGGGTAAAATACAGCAAATTCAGAGATTAGCTTTCTGTTGACACTCTTCACAGATGCCAGCTCGGAAGATGAACCTCTGGCGAGGCGAATGAAGGCAGCGCCAGTGAAGAATAAGTGTGGAAAGAGGACCAATGGTGAAGAGGACACACCCAAAAAAGGTCAGAACATGGAACATTCTGGGGAGAACAAGAATCAATGAAAACTGAAGCTCTGAAAGGAATTTTGGGACCAACATAAATAGTGATTAATTATTTCATTTTGATATAAAAAAAAGCTAAGGTGCCTTAAAAGTGAAATGTGATGGGCTTAATGGAACGGTTTGACAAAAAATCAACTTACTCCACAAGTAGTGAACAAGTACCGAAAGTCCCTTTGAGGCCAACAGTTTCATGCATATGGGTTAACATCAAACACATGTGGGACCAGTGCAGTATCGCCATGGAGAATTATTCTTAAAAATAAATGTGAACACGTTACATTCTCTAGATATTAATTTTCTATTAGTTTGTTAGTGATCTACATTTGAACACTGAGGCTGGAAAAAAGATTACCTGTGTCTGCAAACATCCAAAAGAAGAAGTTTCTACTAGTTAAAAAGAGAAAACATCAAACCTCTCCAGTGTGCAGAAAAGCTTCAAAACTAATTCAATCCTACTTTGACTGGATGCTGCTCAAAACCAAGCTCACCTATGTTATACGCTACTGTAGCACACTGTTACACACTGTTACATTAATGCCAGTACTTCTGTCTGAATTTAATGGTTCTTAACATTTGAAAATAGATTTAAATTTTATTTTGGCCAGTGCATATCACGTAAAAAATGAAGGTTAGGAAGCAAACACCAGTTATGCGTCAGTTATTTACAGCCATGGAAAAAAATAAGAGACCACTTTTCCCTTTTGTCTGTTCACTGTTTGTACAGTTTGCAGCAGTGTGTGTGTGTGTGTGTGTGTGTGAGTGTGTGTTTGTGTGTGTGTGTGTGTGTGTGTATAAAATGCACAGGTTTCTATTCTTTTCTGAACTATTGCAGTGTGTGTGTAAAATTAAACGCCTCCATATGTGTTGTGAGTGCAGGAGTGTGTGTAGAGCAGCTTTTCTATGGTCTGTATTCCAGCAGCTTCACTCCTGATTCACACACACACACACACACACACTCTGCTCTTAACATCACTGTTTTAATTGTTGTAGTTGTAAAATAATGTGAGTGTTGTGTAGTTTAACATTCAAAGGTATAATAAATGATTTATTTGTATTATGTTTAAATTTTCTCCGATCACTTTTTTGTTTGGAATTTTTAATCAAGTGTGTTCAATAGTCTATGAAACAATAGTGACGTGCACATTTTACACAGACACACTCCCACACATAACAAAAGCAATAACCAGAAAAAAGTGACGCGGTTTATTTTTTTTCCATGGCTGTACGTTTTGCCCAGTCTAGATCGCCGGCCTGTTTAAGGGTAGGGGAAACATTGTTTGTTGGTCTGATTACAACGTGAGCAGTGTTATGGCTAGTGTGCAGGGATGACTTAATTGGGAAGCAGAACACATGGACAGAACTAATTGTGTAAGAGGGACATTTTGATTGGTCCATATTGTCTCCTCCATGTAGAATCAGAGCTGGGTGAGGAGTTCAAAACTGACTCGGACGCTGAGCATCTGGCAAAGAAGAAATCGGACAGAGCAGCTCAGTCTCTTCACAGAGAAACCAGCAGCAGCTGAACAACAATCGTACACGAGTGAGCCTGCCTTGTCTGGTGCCCTCCACCACATTTTATACTGACTGGCTACTTTATCGGAAATCCCTGCCCTGGCACTCCACCTCACTGGTGTATAGTTAGAGACTATAACCCAGTTCTTGATGCATCTTTTAAATTTGCCATCCACTAACCCTTTTTCAACCACAAAGAGGATCTGGGTACACCTGCACCTGTATTGTCTGTGTGTCTGATAAAGTGGCCAGATAGTGTGAGTATGTGGTGGGTATATGCAATAAACTGACAGTTCAGTGTATATATGTGTCATAAAGGGACCGTTCAGTGTATATAATCGTAATAAACTGACAGTTCAGTGGATATAATCATAATAAAGTGACGGTTCAGTGTATATATATGTGTAATAAACTGACAGTTCAGTGTATATATGAGTAATAAACTGACAGTTCAGTGTATATTTGAGTAATAAACTGACAGTTCAGTGTATATATGCGTCATAAAGGGACAGTTCAGTGTATATATGCTCTACACAAAATGTGTATCATGTATCGTTTAACAGTCTTTCCTTTTTTGCTTGTTTTTGTACAGATTTTGTGCAGAGTTGGGAAGAGGACTCCTTCATTGCTTGCAACATTTTGTGACCATTAATCCTTCATTTCATTACTTTCTTTCTTTCTTTCTTTTGTTCTTTCTTTCTTTAAATTTTATTTTATTTTTTTTATGTGGCAGTGCTACACTGTCGTGCTGGATCCGCTTTGTAATTCATAAAACTGTGTGTCAGTTTCAGGCCATGGTGCACATGAATGCATGGAAGTTATTTTTACATTGTTTTAACAATTTTTTTTTTGTTGATCGGTTTTGGCCTTTTTACGTTGCGCATGCTGATGTTTTGATTTCAGGGTGTTTGTAGTAAAAAAGAAACTGCACTAAATGAAATGCAGACACTGGGCCTTCTTTGTTGTTTCTCTGCTGGAAGAAAAGAGAATTAAATGTGTTTTTGATCTTGTCTAATTCTAAAAGGGTTTGGGACCCACAACAGAGGCATAACTGTTGTTCATCCACAGTCTTTTAGTTAGGAATTGTTAAAAACAGCATGTGTTTTAATGGTATGCTTCTTGTTTCTTTCATTTGATGAAGAGTAGTTTCTGTTGCTTAATTCCTTAGAGCAGCGTTTCTCTGTTCTGTATGTTTTTAGGGCTGGTTTCTTAAATGTTGCGTGAAGTTTAGCCTTGGACTACTTAACTGATGGCGTATCTTTTTCTTTCACTATTACAAATCCTGTTTATTCTGGGCCACTGGTTCCCAAAATCAGTCCTGTGAACCTGACATTCGTTAGTTATTGAGTTGAATCGAGTGTGTTAGGGAAAGCACAAAAATGTGCATGGGATTGGGAACCCCTGGTCTAGGCTTTGGTTTATTCTGGGTCTGAGAGACAGTCGTTAGTGTTTTCCAGCTCTAATTTACTTTATTCAGCTCTACAAGCTCATTAAACTGAAATTTCTGCTTAACAGGTTGTGCGTTTAACTTAGAGTGCTTGGATATGAAATGCTCAGAATGGTTCAGAACCTTTATAGGAACCAGACATCAGAATGGTGTAATGCCTCTCAAAGCTCCATCATCAAAGAGTATCGTTCTAGAGAAACACACCGTGTCCGGGTTGTATGTAGTGGTAATGGGAACCAGACGTCTGATGTGTATAATTCTGTACCCTTAAATGCTCTTGCAAGAAATGTATATGAATATATACATTTATACCTGACACGTTATTTTTAGGGACGCACCGAAATGATTTTTTAGGACCGTAACCGAAAACCGAAAATGAGGAAACACTTGCCCGAAAACCGAAAGAAATTATTATTATATTATTAAAAGAATAAATCTGTTACAAAACTATGAAAATATTTAGCATTCAAACAATGCACAATATAAAATAAACTATTTTACTTGACCCCACTCATGAATAGCCTAAAAGCAAGATAGTTGAAATATTATACAATTAAATGTATTCTCTCATAAAACTAGTGAATTCAAGTGCATTTTAATATTCTGAACGAAGTGCATGAACAAAGTGCATTCAGAACAAGTGCTTTAAAAACTGTTGAGATAAAAAAAACAAAACATTCTCTGTAGGCCTATAACTAAATGGTGGATGTGGGTGTGCTCGAAGGGTCTTGCCTCTTCTGTGCTCGATCGGGATGTTTTGATTTTATATGATGAATTAATCCCGACGTTGAGAAAGTCTTTGTGGACGCACCTCCTCAAGAAGTTTCGGCATTCCACTCTTTACAAATGGTTTTCTGCGTGTCTTTCTTAGCTATATCGAAATGCGCCCACGCTACAGACATGCTGACTAATCCAGTCTGGCGCCTGCAGGCTGTGCTTGTTAACTGTGTCATCACTGTTTCGGTCGCTTAAAAAAAAAATTCATTCTTTGCCATTTTCGGCCCAAAATTTCTGGTGGCCAAATATTCGGCGCATCCCTAGTCATTTTTTATCTTTTTGAGGTAAGATTTTGGTCTAAAATGTATTTTTGAGCCCATTCATGGTGGAAGAGTACACATAGGGCATTGTGAGGCAAAATAGCAAAAAACCCTAAAAACTTCCCTAAATTCACCACTATTTTACTATCATCAACAGATACATATAAAGGACACACGTAGGTTCAATGGTCATTTTGTAAGGTAAATAAAATGGCTATATTTGTGTTGTAGACGTTGCAACGCCTGGTTCCATTCACCACCACTGTAAAACCTGTCACTTAGTCAAACTCAATGTTTAAATTATCCAGAACTTTAGACAAATCAGTGGAATGTCCCCTAAAAAAGGGAATGTAAAGTGGTGTGTGTGAGCTGGAAAAACACTGAAATGTGCAAAACAGGTTGCATTAGTGAGAATTACATGTCAGGTTGCTGCTGTTCTCTTAATATTGGCCTAAAAAAACCCTGTGGATTTACTGAAAATCTGTGACTTTGTAATGTAAAGCACAGGACCTTTTGTTTACTGTATCCAGCTCCTGTGTATTCACTCATCTGTGGTCCTTACAGGGGTCCTTTTACCCCTTCTTAACTCTTGGATCCAGATTTCAAGGACATTGATTAAGTTTAATTCTGGACTAAATTGCAGTTTTGATAGAGAACAATCATTACTCATTCTAGCCCAGGTTTAGTCTTAATAGTGTTAGAGACACCAACCCCAAGACTAGCCTCACATCTGTTCACATCTTAGTTAACGTCCAACCAACAAAATCCAGTCTTACATATGGAAGAAAAGTCAGGAAATACCCAAACGTACAGATGAATTGTAAATATAACCAGAGGTGGGTTGAAACTAGTTACATGTACTCAGTTGTATGATGTACTCAAGTGAAATGTCAATAGATTTGTGCTTTCTTGACTACTGTCATTCATACATTTACCTCTGTATATGTTAGTGTCTGGGGAAGGTAGTGTACTTTTTTACTAAGCGTTTTATTTCCTTTCAATTTTATGTTGGTCAGTTTGCAACTGGTCATTCTTATGACATTTGAGGTTCATGGTTTCATTTTAACTTCACCTAAAAATCTTACATTCTTAAACTGATAGATTTACTGAGAAATGCATAGGCAGGTTTTATTATTATCATTTTTTTTTAACCTTGGTACTTCTAAATTGAGATGTTTCTCGGAAAGACATTTGATTCATTATTTCACTGAGGTTGCAGACCTGTGCAAAAATTGGAACACCCTTGGTCTAACAGCATGTTCTGTTGATTTTCTAAGTAAAAATAACTGCATGTCCTTGACAGAGAAGAAAACTGTACTAGGGCCCCACGATGTATTCCCTGTTCATTGTCATGATATCAGTCTCTGTAATACTGTTAATGCAGAGGGCTGCAGTATGCAAATGAGCCTCTAACCAATCAGTGTTTCTGACAGGGTGACCAATCACAGCTCCAGGTGTTTTGATGAACTGACGTTTTCTTGTAATCCAGCAAAGGGACAATTATTTTGACCGATCTTTAATCATTAAAGACACTGATTCCTTAAAGGACCCATATTCTACATTTTCCTCCTGTTCATTTTTTTCCATGACGTTTGTGTGGGTTTAGGTACCAATGATATCCATTCATAATGTATCATGATTTATTCTTACATGACCATTTCCCAGCCTCTGTTTATCCCTTAGAATTAAACAAGCTGTTTTTGTTATTGTGGCTTTAAGACTGATTGTCCCTTTTCTTAAGGCAGCATGAGACTATGCAACACTTCTTAGAACTGAACCTGAATGTGCGGGGCTAAACCACTGAATTAGGAGATGTAAATGTGTTGGTTTTGTGACATCACAAAAGCTGTGATTTAAAATTGGGATGTTTCTGGAGCTTATTGTCCCCATATGGACTGTATGGATATGGGGGGGTGGGGGGTGAGCATACATTCAGCAGTATTTACACACTTCAAGAAAGGTGATGATATGAGCTCTTTAATATTGTGAAAGGCCTTGCAATATGTAGCAGTAAAATCGCAATACTAATATTCTGTTTGTATTATGAAGCCCTGCAGAGGCTGAAGTTGCTGAATTAACAGGAAAAGATAAAACATAAAAAGTGTGTCTTGTGCAACCTGTTTTATTATTCTCAGTAGCCTGTGTTAAATGCAGAACATAGATATCAACTGTGCCCTAAAGAATGCCTTGCTGAAGTGTGTTCCCTGTAGCGGATACACTATATGGACAAAAGTATTGGGACGCCTTCCCATTACACCAACAGATACTTCCATGACACTGCATTCAAATATAAGGATTTTAAAATGGAGCTGGTCCCCCTTTGCAGCTATAACAGCTTCCACTCTTTTGGAAGGCTTTCCACAAGATTTTGGAGTTTCTGTGGGAATTTGTGCTCATTCAGTCTGTAGAGCATTTATGAGGTCAGACACTTATATTTGTGAGGCCTAGCTCACAATCTCCGTTCCAGTTCATCCCAAAGGTGTTGGATCGGGTCAGGACTCTGCAGGCCAGTCAAGTTCTTTCACACCAAACTCACCCAGCTATGTTTTTATGGAGCTTGCTTTGTGCACTGGGACAGTCATGCTGGAGCGTTAAGATTGAGCCCTTCACTGGAAGTAAGGGGCCAAGTGTAAACCCCGGTGTGTCCCAATACTTTTGTCCACTAAGTGTCAAACCTGAGTGATCCTGCTGATTTCCACTCTGAGTTTGTCCCACGCCGGAGCCCGTAGCAGCTCTATGAACTTCACTCGGCCCGGAGCACTGGGAGAACAACTTTCTCCTCAGCGTTTTGGTGATTTGTATTAAGGTGGAGACCTTTTCTTTATGTTTACTGCGGGTACTGAATGTCGAGACGATGGAGAATCACCAAAACACTCGAGTCTGAGGGTTGACATTCTGCTGTGCCTCCGTTCCGTCCTCTCACTGTCTCAGGAGAGAAACCACAACAAACCACTAACAGACCTGAAATAAAGCTCCGAGATGGGAGAGAAGCTGCTCTGAAGCTCCTGAGGGATGCAGGTACTACCAGGGTCTGTTTTCTTCTCACATGAGACCGGCTATAATTCAGCAGATTTTAGGTACTGGCTAAATGCTAACCGGCTAATATGAAGAGCTGACATACACTATACGGCCAAAAGTATTGGGACACACCTCTTAATTATTGAATTTCGGTGGTCCCTTACTTCCAGTGAGAGACAATCTTAATACTTCAGCATTAAGACATTTTGGACAATGGCATGCTTCCAACTTTGGGGACCCAGTTTGGGAAAGAACCTTTTCTATTCCATCATGACTGTGTCCCAGTGCACAAAGCAAACTCCATAAAGACATGACTGGATGAGTTCAGTGTGAAAGAACTTGACTGGCCCACACAGAGCCCTGACCTCAAACCCATCCAGCACCTTTGGGATGAACTGGAACGGAGATTGTGAGCCAGACCTTCTCGTTCAACATCAGTGTCTGACCTCATAAATGCTCTACAGAATGAATGGACACAAATTCCCACAGAAACTCCAAAATCTTGTAGAAAGTCTGTCAGTAAGAGTGGAACCTGTTCTAGCTGCGAAGTGGGGACCATATTAAAGTCTATGTATTTGAGTGCCATGTCATTAAAGTCCGTGTTGGTGAAATGGACAGACGCCCCAATAGTTTTGTCCATGTAGTATAACTTATTCAAATTGAGGTTGAAAAAGGCTTATTTCTTCCTCACGGTAAATTGTAGTGAAATGCTTCGAGTGACAGGCATATTTTAATGGCTACCTGGGAAGGTCTCTCATGTTGGATGGTTGCTGTGTGTGGATGTGAGTCACTGATGGTTAAGATGTTAGATGATCGTGTTTACATGTGCCTGTCCTGCTCAAATTTCTCGCAGAAATGGCAGAACTCCGATGCAGGAAAGCGGGGGAGGAAGAGGAGGCTGTAAATGAAGTGGACCAGCAGCACCACAAAGGTAACACCCTCCACACCAGCAGCACCACCAGCACATCACCATGCTCTCTTCCTTATGGGCCAGACTCCTGAACATGCGTTAAAGGAATACCGTGACCCCCGCTTTAACGCGGATCAGCAGTCCATCGCGGATTTTCAAACCTCCCGCCTCTGAGTAGAAGATGAGGGGGTGTGGCGGACGAAGTCCGGACGTCACAGTCAGCTGTACTCAGAGGCGGGAGGTTTGAAAGTAGCCAGTCTGAGAATGTTATTTATTTCTCCTTGCTGCTGACTGGCTGCTGCCCTGTGATGCTGCAGTCCAGAATTTCCCCAGTGGAGCGTCTCGAGTTCTGTGTTTTTCGTTTTGTTCTTCTTAAAGCCCTGTATTTTTATTACTGTAAATTAAATGAATTTATTACTGTATTTATCTGCTTATACCAAAGAAAACACAGGTGCATGAATTACCGTACAGTTTATACAGGGGTAACGTCGCTATTTTACATTGTAGCTCTGTGGGAGTTCAGTATACGAATACAGGTTTACCTTTACATTTTATTGAAGGACACTTTATATTTTCTTTAAGAGTTTAAAATGAAATTAATGTGTTTTGGGAGCATATTTGGGGGCATAATTAGGGTTTACACTATAAAAATAGGCATTTTTAGGCATTTTTTTAAATCACAACAACGCAGTTTTTCAGTATACGTGGGTGCTCTTGGAACGTAACCCCTGCGATAAGCAGGGTTTTACTGTAATTCACAAAAAACCTACTTCATCAAAATGTAGCCCAGTCAGCAAGTACAAATCAGATGTTGGGATGCTGGTGGCCTAGTGGATAGGATAATTGCCTCTGTACCAACAGTTCATGTGTTTGAGTCCTACCTTTAGCATTTCATCACTGGGTTCCTGAGCAAGACCCTTAATCCCAAGTTGCTCCAGGGAGACTGCCCCCTGTAGTTAGGGAATGGAAGTCGCTTTGGATAAAAGTTTCTGCTGAAATGCCATAAATGTAAATGTTTAAACCAAACCACGCACCAGCTGTGTTTTGGCTGGTCAGCTGTATTTGGGGAAAGGAGGCATTTGTGTAAATTAGATATTTTTCTACAAACTATTCCTTTAACCCTCATGTTATGTTCAGGAGTACATCCTTTATGCTTGGGGGCAGTTTGACCCTAGAAATTTAAACCCCCTGATGTTTATGTACTTTGCTGGCTTTATTTATGTTTCTTTGTTGACCTAAATTGTGCCATAAGTAAAACACACATGTAATAAAAGCCCCCATGGTGCGGAAAATATCAAAATTCTGGTGGAAAATGTTTTCCCTCCCTGATGTGATGTGATCTATCCGTGGTTCTCGCACTCCTACAGCTCTGATTATGTTTAGTAATGGCCGTAAAACCAGTGAATGGAAAATGTTGATATTTCTTATGTTTTCTGATACATCTAAAACATTCCGGGGTCAAATTGACCTCAAGAAACACTCAGGTGTACAGTTTCTGAGTATGTTTGGTGTGAAGATGCTCTGTTTTTGAGAAGCTTTACCTTGGCAGGGTTGTTTACAGTGGTGGTGAATGGAACCAGATGTCTGCTGTATTTAATGCTTCGTCACAGAATGTTATTACAGGAACTGGTTAAGAATTCACTGCCTGATACCTGAAACTATATAGTTTGCTATAGTTTTGAGGAGTGTTTGGCGTAAAACATTTACTTTTTAGTGGAGAGGTACGTGCAGTGTGGTATATGGCAAAAAGGTCAACGAAGAAAATGTTCCTCTGATGGAATTGCATCTATTACATTTACAATTTCTAGCATTACAGATAAAAACTCAGTACACGTTTGTAGGTTCATTGGTTATTTCGAAGAGCAAAGCAAAAGGGAAGTGCAAACATCACAAACCCTGGTTCCTGTCTCTGCAGGTTCTCTACAATGAACCATCAGACTGCTCTGAATGCTCTGATGTTATATCTCAGAGACTCCTTTATAAATGGACATTTGAAAAATAGATGGAGCTTCCTTTTAAGATTAGTCTTGATTCGCTTCTGAAAACCTTTTTATTCTTGGATTTGATTTAATCTTCTAGATTTAATCTGCGAAACTAGTGCTACATGTGTTTTTTAATGCTGCTATTAATATAAGAGGTGGTGGAAGTATCCCTTCTTTATCAGAATGAAAACCTTACTGATCCCGGAGAAAACTGCTCAGACACAAAGAGACAAGGACGATATCAAAAATAAAGTCTAAATCAATCCATAATTCCAATAAAGGAAATATGAAATGGGAAATACACTGCGCTATGCACACAAATGCCATGTATTAATACTATAGATAAATAACTCACACATAAATGAATTACTAGTGACGCCAACAGTGGTTAGGAGTTG
Source organism: Hydrocynus forskahlii (assembly GCA_037974365.1). Classification (NCBI taxonomy): domain Eukaryota; kingdom Metazoa; phylum Chordata; class Actinopteri; order Characiformes; family Alestidae; genus Hydrocynus; species Hydrocynus forskahlii. Next base: position 14,623 of record JBBPCX010006728.1, read on the forward strand.
TTCTCTGTACTGTGTGTGTTATTGTAGGGTAGGGAGTCTCCAGGACAGGCAAAAGAGGAAATTCCCATCTCAATGTACTCTGGTAAAAGTACAAAATTACGTGTTGCTAAACATAACCACAATACAAAAGTAGCCAAAAAGGGTATTTCTAATTTCAAATAGGTCATTTTCTGAAGACTCCCTGACCTGTAGATTGTGGTGTTTTCCCTGCTTTAACACCTTCACTTCAATAAGGTGTTGTTGATTAGCTGGTTAGATTATGTATGAGTCTCTAATGAGAATGAAGCAACTTCATGAATGGGGAATGGCTTTTGCTATAATATTCCCATTAACAACATTGACCTACTGTTGAATTATTATTCATATTTCTGCATTTCAGGGCTGTTTTAAGCTGCCTCTGAGCTCCATGACTGATATCAGGCCTCTGTTTGTCCTATGTGTCTGCGTCCAGTTCAGTTAATAAATGAATAATAAATGAAAGGTTCTGTGTTCTTGTTGCCCCTTTATAAACATTGCTAAAACCTTTCAGAAGACGTGACGAGAGCTGAGGACCATCCCGACAGTGGCGAAGAAGCGGATCCCAGCATTAAGGAGGAGGATGTTCCCACAGACATGGGCGCCTCCGCGGCTGAGGAGGCTGGAACAGACGCAGCAGATCCAGATGGTTCATCACCTGCCGAGGCTGAAGAGGAGGGAAAGCAGGCCTCTGCCAAGCCACAGCAGAAAAACAGCAAATGTGAGCTGGTTTATTAATAAAGGACACTTTTGTTTTAGTTCCTGGATGTTTTTGTTTTTGCGTGTGTAGATTGAGGACACATGGGTCTGTTTAATTAGTTTATTGGGATTGTTGTACGGTCCGTGGATGGTGAGTTTATATGTACTGTGCCTCCAGTGCCATGACTGAGGGGCCTAATGTTGGTACACTTATGCAGAAACTTCTCTGCAGGGTTTTATAGTCGTAATGAATATGGAGATGCATGAGATTGAACCGAATCTATAAAGTTAACCAGTTTTGTAAACTGCTATAAACATTTGAGTGATTGAACTGCAGCTCATACTTTCATTTTGTATTGTAGCTGTGACTTACAGTGCCTGTTTTGACAAACTTTGAAACACCTGTGACCTGGTTAGTGTGTGCTTGGCTGCAGCCTTTGACTGCTGTTTTTCTGTCTCAGCTGTTGTTTTGCAGCGGATCGTGAAGGTATTCGTCGGTTGCCTCGCAGCAGTCACCTGTGGGATGATGTACGCGGTCTATCTGTCCACTTACCACGAGAGGAAGTTCTGGTTCTCCAGCCGTCAGGTGCTCTTACTGAGACGCATTGTTTGTTCTCATTAAGCACACAAATAACAATGCAAACAACGTATCAGTTTTTTAAGTTACATTGCTACAGATCGCATTTGCAACATCTGAATCAGAATCGCATTTTTTCGCCAAGTATGTGAGCGAACACATACAAAGAATTTGATTCCGGTTGATGTCTCTTAAGCACAAGAGTATAAAACAACGATAATATGTAAAGACAAAATGAACAATATACTGAACAGTATACAATAATATACAGTCTATGATATGAATACGAAAACACATTGGATGGCTGATTACAATTAATTTTCGATGAACAGTTGTCATATAAAGAATAGCAGAAGGCCCTTGTCACAGTCTTGGTTCTATTCTGGAAGTGCTCCTCGACAGATAACTTGGCTTCCAGTAACAACGGTGGCCAAGGCCAAAATTAGCAGCTTTAGCACCAAACCCAAACAAAGATAACACAGTGCCAGTTTTCATGGCTTCCCAGCTTACATTTATATTTGTGGCATTTATCAGATGCTTTTTTCCAAAGCGACTTCCATTCCCTAACTACAGGGGGCAGTCTCCCTGGAGCAACTTGGGGTTAAGGGTTTAGTTCAGGATTCGAACTCATGACCTCTTGGTACAGAAACAAGTATCCCACCCACTAGGCCACCACCACCCTCTCTGACAGCTAGCAGAGAATAAAAGCTGTTGTGGTATTTCAGTGTTAATGGTCTTGATCTTCTCCTCATCAGGAGCTGGAGAGGGAGATCACCTTCCAGGGCGGCAGTGGCCTTTATTATTACTACTATAAACACATGCTCTTCGCTTCTTCCTTCGAGAGGGGTAATGCAGCTGATTTCTTGTTGTCTTTATGTAATTTTAAGTTGTTTTTCGTGTTCTGGAATTCTGTTTCAAGCTGTGATATCTTATAAAGCCAGAGTAGTTTATTAAGCTGTAAAACATAATTGCCAGCAAGCACTATTTCATATTCACTGGTCAAAAGGTGAATTTTTTTGTCACAGATTCAATTCCTTGAAGATCTGTTTTCTTTATACAGTGTTTTTGTGTCACAGGCTCGATTCCTCATGCAAAAATGTGCAAATTCACATCTTTGACCAGTAGATTTACTGCTTTGGCAGCATTGACCTTTATAGGGGTATCCCTTCATATGAAGCAAACTAATCTAAATGCTAATTTAGTCAGTGTGTTAATGAGACCTTTCTTCCCTAATGCCTAGAAACAAACACCAACAACAGAAAAGGCATGGGTATGCAGTTGTGAAATATGGGTTGACCCATAACTCATGGGTTGGTTCTGGTCAACCATGGCAGTTACATACACATTTGTCCTACAGTGTATGGTAGTATGCTGTGATGAGTATTGAGCTGCTTGCTTAAAAACTACTCCAACATGGAAGATTTTTTCCATCACCGATCTTCTAGACCAGATGTCCCCAACCACCGGGCCGTAGACGGGTATCAGTCTGTGGGTCATTTGGTACCGGATCGCACAAAATAAAAAGACAGAATAAAAAATATTTCAGAGTCTGAAAGATCTTTTATTTTGGAAAAAAAAAACGTGATGCATTACATCATAAATTTAGTCCACAAGCTAGCAAAAATGAGTAAAATACTAACACACTTTGTTTTTGTTGTATTTATACTAGTTCGTGTATTGTTTTACATGAAACTGGTCCGTGGCCCAAAAAGGTTGGGGACCGCTGTTCTAGACCAGCCTTGGTCACACCCATCTATAAACTGCCAGTGTGTAGGTTGTCTGCAGCTTTAGAGGACAAGATCATGGCAGGACAAGAGGTGAACTGCAGTGCATTCCTGGCGAGGGTAGAAAAGAAAGTCACCTTCTACTGTAGTCTTATCTGGGTTAAAAGGTTAGAAATTCATGATCTATCTCGTTGTCCCCTGCAAAATGTAAAAATAGGACTTTATCATTAGATCTGAATTGCTGAATCCTACGCTAGTGAATGGGCAAACTGTATCTGTCATCATGTGAGAGAACGGTGTCTTATTTCAGTGATCTGATCATGTCTGATGTTTTTCTGTCTGTGCAGGAGTGTATGAGCTGACGCAAGATAACAGAACAGTGTCCGGTAAGACCATAAATGCAGTAGAGCAGCTCTCTCTGTACCCAGAGCTCCTCAGCAGCCTGCTCTACAAGATCAGTGGCAGCCAGGTCAGACACTTCCCTGATCTGTGATGTGT